>JASKGO010003355.1:0-23599 GCA_030556065.1 Holobus sp. GC000080 | reverse complement strand
TTTCCCACTACCAACCCCACTACCGACTTATGTAAATGCAATATTACACTACCAATACTTTCTACACTACCGCTACTGTTACCAACTACACTAAGTTCTATGTAAATGGGGCTTAAAAGAGAAGCGTTTAAACCGTGGACCTGGAATTACAACGGATCTGACTGACGGTTCCTAGTATTCACTGTTGCAGACTGTCGTCGAAGCTTGCCAGAAAAAGAGCCAATGTAAATTCCAGGCATCGCCGAAGACGTTCGGCGGCGATCCGTGTCCCGGCGAACGGAAGTACGTCGAAGTGGCTTACAAATGCCGGCCGTGTAAGTGTCCTTTTAGAAAACGAAACGGCCTCAATGTGGGCAATAGTGAGGCCGAGCCGCATAGATAGGTAATCGTGGCCGTAGACGCTATAAGGTGCCCGTGTGCTTACAGATGAGTTTCGCAGCCGAGTGGCCTGCGAGAACGAGAAGATCCAATTGAAATGCAATCCGAATTCGAGAGTGGCTGTTTTCAGTGCCAGCTACGGTCGCACCGAGTACGAGAGCTTTCAGTGCCCGCAACCTCAAGGAGTTTCCGAAGAAAGTGAGTATATTGTGGAGGCGCGCGGGCCCCGAACGCCGCCCGAGCTCTCCGCTAAATCCCACCGTGCCCGCCGTTGTTTCTTTCGTGCGTTCTTTTCCTTCCCGCAGCTTGTTTGGTGAGTTATGCGACGGAGACCGTCATGCAAATATGCCACGGGAAACGTAGTTGCGAACTCTCGGCGGACGCCAGTACATTCGGGAATCCGTGTCATGCCCAGACCCGGATGTATCTTCGAGTCGCCTACACTTGCGGTAAGCCCATCGAAATTTACTTATTTACTTATCCGTGCAATACGCCAAGCGATATTTATCGAGTTAAATGGGCGGTGTTTTCCTTTTCTCTCTCTCTGGTTTCGTTTGGCGTCGGATCGGCGCAGTGCCCAGGAAGGTCTTGAAGCAACAGTACGAGGGGCCTCTGGAGGTCGACGAGACAGAGAGCGACGTCGATCTGAACGACGAGGACGAAGATTTCGACAGTTACGATGCGGGCAACGAGTTCATACGCGAATCGGCTGCATCACCGCCGGCGCCCAAGATGGAGATCGGTAACGGTAACGGCAAGGGCGATAATCTGACCAAAGATAATCCGACGAGTTCCAAAATACCTCCGCACACCAAATCCACCGATACTGACGAAGGTAAGAAATGCAAGCGCGTAACTCGCAAATCCGGCCAGCTTACCGATTGATTTACCGATTACTGAGGATTACGTGCATGCATGCATGTGTGTTATTAAGGGATAGCACTTACTAATAATTCATGAATTCAATTTGCCCGATATATTTTATTCACCCGGCTAGAACAATCGGACAGTTTCTATTTCTAATCCCATAGTTTCAACTACCCGTTTTAGAAAACAGTAATAAAAGGTTTCCACGAAGTTCTTGCTAATTTTTTTTTTTCCTTTTTTTTTGTAAAGTAAGATTCTTTTACGGAGAAATATTCTCCAGGGAAAAGTTTAAGGATTACGCAAGGTTCTAAATCTAAAAAATCCGTCCAAAGGTAAATGAAACAAAAACATTTATCCCAAGAGTATTATACTGACCACTGTAAGCTCACCAATTTTTTTTTAGATATATTTAAAATTTTTTGGTCATCATTTTTAATATTAATTTTTGTATAAAATACGTTTTACTTTTGCAAAATTCAACTTCAAAAAATAAAAACGAGGCAAATTTTTGAGTGAGTTGAAGCATTTTGTCATTTTTAAAATGGGTCAGCCTATACAAATGGGAGCCAAAACTTGAATGGCTTTCTATTGTTGCATGAGTAGTGAGTTGTTTATAATTAGATGCGAATTTTCATTGCCGATACATTGGCAAAGTTTAATGTTCCGTCGAAGTCCTGGCAAACACTTCCGCTAGTTTCGACATGGGAACAGCGGTGAGCGGACGATTGAATATAAAGGTAACGCGTACTTGTCACCTTCGCTAAAAGTTGTTGTATAAACCCAGGATGTTGAGCCTATACATCTATGCATTATTTGTGTACAGGGTCATTCGAAAGTGACTTATGGCATATCGGTTTCCCAATTTCTACTGTGATAACTTTTCAAAATTTCGCTTCAAAATTACATCATTTTAATTTTTGATAGAAATAATGCCTTCGGTGAATTTTGTCGTATCGATAAAAAGAATATTTAATTTGGAATCTGGAAGGATTCCAGGAAGTATGAGTACGAGTTGATGCGCCATTTTCGAATGCCCTTATATACAGAAAACGAAACCACCCCGTACCAAAGATACCATCACACTATACATATTTGATGAGAGAATAGAGCCATTTTGAATTTGTCTTTCCGTTACAGCATCCTTTAAGCTATATACTAGTGTACCTCGATCACGTAGTTCTTTCCGTCCAACCCGTAATCCTTTTCTACTACAAAAACAAACAACCAAAGACATGCAAGTCGAAGATCTAACAGACCCGAACTGCACTATCACCGTGTACACATCGAGACCCGATGAAAGAAACAGAGTCATTGGATTCCTATCCGAGTGGATAAACGCGTACACGTATATATCACGTAAGTAATTGAATGATTTTGCCGATTTTCCGCTGTGTCGCATGTGTCTAACGAACGCGGCCGTTGCCGACGCCGACGCCGCCACCGGCGCCGAAACCGCCAGATGCCCTCTTCCCGACCGTCGCTCAATGCAATTCTGATGACGCTCTCCCCGCGAACCCGTGTTGCAGAGAACCTGGAGAAGTTCTACCTGTACTTGATCCTGAGCCTAGGCGCCGGCGTCCTCCTCTGCTTGATCCTCTTGGTGGTCCGGCTGCTCGTCCAGAAGCATCGGCACAAGAGGGAGGCCAAGTTCCATGCCACAACCATTTCCGAGAACACACTGCCCAACGGCTTCGCCGACGACATCAGCGAGGTGGACGCCGATATCGATCTGACGACGCCGCTGCCCGTTCCCAGTGTCGCCATCCATTCGTCCGCGCCGATGGGCAGCATCGCCGAGGTGGTGCGATACCCTCACGTCCACACGCTGCGGCGGACGACCGAAAACGAACTGCCACGTAGCCTTAATACAGCGTCCAACAGCATGTATTACTACGGATGACCAGAGTGCCCGGGTAGAAGGCCGGCGACGCTCGGTTCGCCGACTTCGTCCATTTGCCCGGGCCAACGCACCTACTGCTTCTAAGGACTGAACGAAGGACTTTTCGCAGTGTGAAAAGTGGCACAGACCAAAGTAATCGTCTAATGTAAAATCTACCCACTACCAATATTGTAATCGATTCAAATGTTATTACCAACACATGGGAGCTATTAATAACTATTTCTTCCATCTGACACACAAAAAAAAAACAAAGATTTTTATCTAGAAAATAATTATTTTATTTATAGTTATCCTGAGTAATTTTTATATAGGGTGATCCGCAAGACCAGTATCAATTATACATTTAAAAATCAATGGAAATTGAAAAATGTTCATTATTGCAATTTTCAATGTAAAGATATTATTTTTTATCCTATCTGAAACTGGCGCGGAATATCTGGATCATTCAAATTTTGGAAGAAAAACATATTTTCGAATTTATATATATATATATATATATATATATATTATTCATATAAAAAAAAAGAAGGTATTTGACATGTTCCATATTTAAATTCGTAAAAAGTTATGTTTGTGCGACAAAAAATAGCGGTAATGGCTGTTGTTTCGAACACAGTGTTCCCATGTGTAATGTACCTACCGTACACCTATTCTTACACGAACGGCAAGAACAAGAAAGTTATCGTTTCACTTTATCGAGACAGTGTCTGTAAATACTCGACTACTTAAATGAAGGAAGGAACTACAATACATCCGATAGATATATAATAAATAGGTATATATAATACTTATTATAGAGAAAATACGTGTAAACATGTCTTTATGTTGTTTGTATAATAAAAGTTTACTAAAAGAATGGCGGCGATTGTCAGCAGCGGCGCGTTCGCTTTCGCAGCGCTACTGCTCGTGCGCTTACAAGCGGTACCTTTGACGTCCGCGACCCATCCGTTCGCACACAGGCACTTCGATTTCACGCAGGAGGAATAGACCAGGTCCTGGCAGGTTTCGGCGTACATACAAAAGTCGTTGATTTCTGTAGGAACATTCAGCACAAAATAAAGAGATCGACAGTAGCTGAAAAGCTCTTAAAGGATGAACTGCATTTCTGCATCGACTTACTGGTTGCTTTACCGATGCAGTATCCGGCCACGTTCACGTAGCCGCTTCGGCACGCGCACACTTTCTCATTCGTATCGGTTTTTTCGCTGCTGCAGAAACTGTCTGATTTATGCTCGCACTGTACGTCGAGCTCGCACCCCTCGCCCAAATCCATCCCTGCAAGCGAACATTAATGAATGCGATAACGTTAGACTCGACGTGATTTGTTTTGTTTTTGTTTTTTATTTTGCGGTACGCACTCTTTAGGCAATTAAAAGTGCCATTGTTGACGAACCCTTGCACGCAAGTGCACTTTTGGTCCGCACATTTCGAATTCGCAGTGGCCGTTTCGCACTCATCGTCGTCCTCACAAGTGGTGTCCAGTTCTGAAAAGCGCAAAATTTCAATCCGCTTTCGGGGGCCATTTTTTTACTCACGCGGCAAACATTTGCCGTCCACTTCTGCGAAACCACTCTGGCAAACGCACTCGGCATTGATACAGACGCTGTTTGCGACCTCGCGGCAATCGGAGTCCGATTTGCATTGAACGGAACACAAGTACTTGTCGGTGAGGGCGTATCCTTCGGCGCAGGTGCATCTTTTTACGGTGCCGAACCTCTGGCACAGCGCATTGTCGCCGAGGATGTTCGTGCAGGCTTCGTCCTGGTTGCACTTGGAGAATTCGGGAGCAAATACACCGTCGCCCTTGGTGCACTTCTTATTTAGGTCTCTCGAAACGTAGCCCGCTTTGCACGAGCAGAATCCTTTGACGCATTCCGAGTTTGACAAAGTGCACGGCTGCCGATCCGAGCACGACATTCCTAACTCTGCAACGAGCGGCAATCAAAAGAAACGGCATCAGCGACAAAAGCGATCGACTTGTTGAATGACGAACAAACCTAGTTTGCATATCTTCCTGTCCAGAAAGTAGCCTTTTTTGCACAGGCACTGCTCGAACACGGTGGAGCAGTAAAAGTATTCTCCGCAGTCGGAGTCGTCTGTGCATTTTTCGTCGGCCTCAGGTTGCAGCCCTTTAAATTAAATCGATTATATAATATGCCTAATTAAGGCATTCTTATACGATTAGTAGTATGACAGTTAAATGTTTGATTAAATGCAATTATTTTTTTATTGCTCGAATCTCTTCTGAATGGAAAAATGGAAAAAAGAAAAACGGAAAACATAAAGCGAATGCAGTTACAATGTAGTTCTAAGCGACAAAAAAGTTCCGGATAGAGTGGAATTTAAAATTCGGTGCGGGCAATGCGAATTACCGAATACATACCGGAAGTTTCGGTTTCTTCTTCGGGAACTATTAGGGATGCATTAGTAAAAGTCGGTCGGCGTATGCAGGTCCCATCACGACACTCGGCATTTGCGAACTCGCAGTCCATATCGATTGCGCATAGTTCGTCGATACCTTTATAGTACAGCATCGCAAAAAAAAACGGGGAAAAAAAAAACAGAAAAATCTATCAACTGGAAGTCCATCAGGGACCGGCCAAATTACCCTTTTTTCTCCTGCAATTGAAATCGTCCCTAGGATAATAGCCCTCGGAACAGACGCACTTCTTGTCCGTGGAACAATCTCGAGCGTTGACGTCGTAACCGTTGAAGCAATCCAACTGCGTCTCGCAACCCTCCGCAGTTTTCGTCCTCGGAATGCACTTGCCGCGGAAGTAAACGCTGCCGGAAGCGCACCTGCACTTTCCCGACGCGCATTCCGTCGGTCCCTCGATGAACTCGCACGACTCATTCGAGTCGCACTTGCCGTCGATGTACTTTGCCACTGAGATACACACTCGCCGTTAATGTCCGAGGAAAGTCCGTGAAATATTGAATACGTTACGTGCTATGCAGACGCGCGACGAACTCAAAATCTGGCCGGGTCCTTGGCAACTGCATAACCCATTCACGCAAACGACGTCTTCGCCAGCGTTGCAATCGCTTTGGTCTTCGCATTCTATTATCAGGCCGGTTGTTGCTTTCCCTGTAAAAACCGGAACAGTTTTTATTCCCCATTTTTTTCCCGTGAAATAAATAATCAGTGCTCGATTGGATTTCACAGATTCGCTACGGCTTTCGTCGGTTTAATTTACGGTCAGCTAACAGCTTTATGAGGTTTCAATTTCTTTCATTACTATTTGTTTTACTCGATGCAATTTTACCATTTTGTACTCGTTTCCATTGTTAATGTTTTTCTGCTTTTTCATGAAAATGTTGAATATAACAGCGGAAAAATTGGACTCACCGAAAATACAAAGCAGTGCGAAACAAATGAAAAACACCTGCGGACGATTCATTTTGCAACGAATTCAGGTGTTCGATAATTGCGCACTCGAAGTTGAAATGATTAGTTTTCGAAGGTGTTCCTTGTTTTATTCGAATCAAACAGATAATGCGAATGATTAATTTCAGTGATTATTTTGTTGGAGTATTGTTGTCATTATCACTGATTCATTGCCATTTCATTTGGAATTACTACTGTTTTATGTATTTTTTAGATAATAATAGACATTGATTAAAAAAAATACCAAATGCAAAATAAATTAATTTTTGATCCATTTTTTTTTTCATAAAGGGGATGAAATTTTTTAATGATGCCTTGGCAATTAGACTCTAATTGGAGTCCATTTCGTCACCCCCTGTCTGGCTGGTTGGGGGATCGGACCAAAGTCCGAAGCTTAGACTTCCGGTTATTTCGGATTAATAATATTTAACTAATTTTAACAACTTCAAACTTTAAACCAGAATCAGATTATTAAATTATACAATTTTTGGTAAAAGAAACGCTCCGAGTAAAATTCGAAATATTGATGGAACCGTATGCAACCTCTATAACGTTTACTTTAAATCTTGTTTCACATAAAAGTCGCTTCTATTCGCATAATTGAAATTTTAAAATTTTGGCTTTTGAATATCGTAGAGACACATAAGAATTTTACTTTAAAATTATTTTAAAACCTACAGGAAGTAATTATTAATTTTTTTTTTCATAAAGTACTCCCTGGATTTCACTACAATTTTAAAATTTATATTAAATAATCTTTCTAATGATACCAAATATGATGGGTCTAACCATAATGTTTTTTTTGATAATTTAATTTAAAATTTTTAAATTATTAACAGCAGATGCCTCATATGTCAAAAGTCAAAAGTCAAAATTTTAAAATTTCTATTACAATAAGCACAGGGCACAATACTAAGATGAAGTGAAATACCACAAAGAATAGATAACCAGTAGTCAGTTTACTTTTCTTATATTACGCATCATTTTTTGTTTATTTATTTCATATTTGATATAACATTTCTAATAATTTATAAAACATAAAAAACAAAAACGTATCAAATTAACAAATAATATAAATGCTAATGAAAGTATCCCAATAACTCCACTGATGTAGGATTTCATAAACAATATTAAATTAAACTTTGTGAATAATAAAATACGGATTTTCGTTTGTTAATACTGTTATCATTTATTTGCTTTAGTTGTTTCCTTCCTATATGTGAAATGCAAATAGAGCAAATAAATTCCTTCTGAAGCAGTCATTTAATTCGAGAAAATTTCACTGCACAAGATAAACATTCGAAAACATCAAAGCAAGCAACTAATCTAATTTTCTGATAATTAAACAATATGTTTGGTAATATTTTTCAGCGGCCACACAAAAAAAGAAAACAAAAAAACGATCTTGACACGATTTCCAGAACCATTTAATTTTTTTTTTTTAAGCCGAGCGCAACAAAATTATTAAATTCACAAATAGATCGTCGGCGGTTACTAAGTACAGAAGAATTTCAGCAGCTTCTGCTAATCGAATTAATTGCGAGTGCAGATGATCAAAACAATGTCCGCGCTGAAGTGACCTTTTACTGATGGGTGGACAAAGGGCGCGACAATTAGTAGTTCATTACCAATCGAAAAAGTATTGACATTGACATAGACACACAGCGTCTTCACAAACGCGCCGCTCGAAGCTGCACAAATTCTGAACGAACTATTAGAGCAAAGTAAGCGGTCGGCGAGTAAAGTAGATAAGCAGATTATTTCGAAGCACAAGCAGCGTCGAAGCGTCGAAAAGTTATAAGCGTTGACGCTCGTCCACTTGGCGTTTAGTTGTGCCCAAGCTGCGGACACGCACTGTGACTTACTGGTTCGCAGGATGAAGATTCTGGAACAAGAGGCGGTCGTGCTGGAGTACCCGGACCGAAGGGATAACAGGTTCCGCGTGTGTGCTTTCGTCGCTTTCGTCTTTCACTTCGCGGTCCTCGCCGCCGCCGCCACCTACTGCCTGATGAGAGTCGGCCAGTTGGAGGCGACGGTGACGGCCCAGGACCAGACCATCGTCGAACTGGTCGCCTTGTACGATCTCCTGCAGACGCATCTGGATAATCCGAGTCGCGACTACGAGGAAATAACCGACGTAAGTTTTTCAGCTCGGTTTCGGCTTTGTGGATGAACTTTCGTCCGCACAGATAAAGAGTATTGTCTCATTTCCGCTCTCTGCGCATTATATTGTACATTACGTATGCTCGGCTCAATCAACGATGCTCTCTAGTCATTAATTGCTGTTAACCCTTTAATATATTATTGATACAAATTGTTCCTTAATTGTTTTCTGGACTATTAGTGGTTATACGATCGCTCAAATTAGTAATACGTTGATTGTGATTAATGCGCCTCATGTGCCAATGATGTTTTATCAACTCTTAGCAGATAAGAAGAGCCGATTGTCAAATAAGCGGCACTGATAATGGTCATTCATGCAAAGATAATGTTTATTCAGTTTTTCATTGATGATTGCAATTTGTTATTATTTATGAATTAGATTAGATTTTGACCGGTTAAAAAAAAAACTACTACTAATTTCAAAAGAAAAAAAAATGATTAAATCGGACCCCACAGTAAAAAAAATTTCGGAATCCTTAAAAAAATGTTTTGTAAACATTAAACAACTCGGGCACCACTCATCAGTCATAATTAGTATCAATAAAGGAAGCACTTCATTAATGAAACAATTAACGAATTTCTTAGACACCGACTTATGAGTATTACGATTCCGCGGAAAGCGTTGACGAGACTTCTGGTGACTTACTGAGTTGGCAATTAAATTCTTCCGATGAAGTTATGAACCGAATGAGACGAGATGTTTTGGCCGAAACGATTGATGGCGTCAAAATCAATTCTGAATCGTACGCAACGGCCAAAGCCACCAGCAGAAGGACGCCCTCGCTGTCAGCTGTAACACCAGCTTCTGTTCCTATTACCCAACCAGGTTTCCACAGGTATCCTCACTTTTTTTTTTGAAGCACTAAAATCTTACAAAATAATGCAATCGGTATCAAAATTTTTGGAAATTTTATAATTTTGCAGTCCTGCATGGTATGTTAGTGAAAAGTACGATGCCAAATTGAAACTTTACGAAGAGATGGAAACAACGCCTTCGATGGTTGAACAGACAACTTCCGGTTCTTTGCAAAGCCGGAAATCCAGAGTGATGCACATCGATGACAAAACGAAAGCTTTCAAGCAAATTTTTAAAGTGCCCAAGACGAAGTCGTTAGAAAGAAACCGTCTGCAGGTGATTTTGATCGTTTCTTTAACTTCAATTTTCAGTTTTTACTAAAATAATTTAAAATTGCTGGTAATTTTATAGGAATCTCATTCTTCGGAAAGTTCTTTATACCATAGGCCTTTGAACAGACATCGAACGAGACCCCGACAGAGGTTGGTGGAGACGTTGGACGAAGCCGAATTGCCAGCTGTTAGAGCCAACAAGCACATTTCAGCTGCCCAATTTAGTGGAGACACCTCTAAATACGTTCTGGGGCATCACACCAACTACAATGGTAATTTTGATTACCAAAAAAATTACCAAAAATTAAAAGCCAAAATTATCATTTCTCCAATTAGGTAACGGTCATATCAAACACCCAGATAGAAAGTATGTGGATTGGGTACCCAGCGAATGGATGAAAGCGGCCAAAGCGGACCAGCGCTTCCACATACAGAACGGGCTGGTAACAATTCCAGAAACAGGCCTTTATTTCGTTTATGCTCAGGTAACTAACATCAAACAATTTTCTTGACAATTAAATCTTACCAAATTTTTCCGCCCCCCACAGATTTACTATTTGGATGAACATGATATGAACGGTTACAGAGTTTACAAAAACTCCGAGTCAATACTGCAGTGCACGACAATGACCCATTCAGTTAGCAGGGTCATCAAAGGCAACACTTGCTTTACAGCTGGTGTCGAATTTTTAGCGGAAGGAGATCTGCTAAGTATCAGAGATCTGTCGGACGAAAGGTACTCTTTGTTCGAAAAGGGTAAGTCGTTCTTTGGCGTCATGAAACTGGCCGATGCGACTTTCAAATAGCGGTTTGACGTCTTGTTATGCTCAATTTTGGACTTTGAGATATTGTAATAAACAACCAATTTGCTTGTAGTATTAACATTTGCGCATTTTATTATTGTTTAACTTTTGTAACATTTTTTATTTATTTTATTTTTTTTACTATTATTTAATTAGAAATTAGGATTGTAAAATTACTTTTAGGTACTACATTCGACTATGTATTGTAATTCCTTCTTAACCAATGATAATAATAAATAATAGGAACAAGTTTGGTATTTCAAGTTTTCTTCTTTTTTTTAACAATTTCAACCCTTAAATACAATTGACATCTATTAAAGTGCAGAAATTCACTATTGTAACAACTCCTTATCAGGTGATATCAAAGCTAATCAAACTTATTAAAAATTCCAAAAGTGGTTACAATGAGCTAGACAACGCATTGTATTTTTCAAGTAAATGCATATTATACAGTTTTCGATGTTCGTCGCTTTTAAACAAAGGTCCGAAACTGACATTAACGACTTCGGCGAATCCTTCGTCCAACGATGGCTCTTCGAAGTTCTTATAGAACGAGTGTATTATTATATCGCTCACAACCACGTGATTCGAATTAATCAACTCGCGGAATTTGTTATTGTGCATGGCCCTGTTCTTATCGACCGACACCACGAAGCATCGAACGGGGACCCCGTACTTCTCGGCAATCTCGACGAACCGCTTGCGACTCGCCCTGTCCCTATTGGTATTATCGACGACGACCTTCTGTTTATCCCGCAAGGAATCCTCAACCAATTTGGCGCAATTCTGCCACGATCCCAGCGAGTCCCTGTTCACGTACACATAGCCTTCGGGAACCAGGAAACGCGAGCAGAACGTGCTCTTACCGGATCCCGGAGGACCGACCATCAATACGACTTCGCTTCGATCCGACAGCTGGAAATTGGTGTCTACTTCGGGAATGACCGGATCGAAGGGCGGCATCTGCAGCGCGACCGGTCTCGACTTCAGGAAAAACTCTTCGGGGGTGTGGAACTTGATGCCCACGTTTTTCGCGAATAAGAGGTCGGCGTACGAGTGGTCTTTGGCGCCAATGGCACTCTTGGGCCGGCCGGCGGCGTCTCCCACGAAGAAAGACTTTTCCAAGTCAATCTTCATGCCGTTTTTCATTTCCAAACACTGCCACATGCCTGTGCAGGGTTTCCTGTTCAAGTCCTTCTTCATGGCCGCGAACACCTGCACGGGTAGTTTGATTGTTTGCAGAATGTTGTGGATTTTCTCTTTAAATTCCGCTTGCTTGCTGGAGTCGTTGTTTAAAGGCAGCTGATTGGTGAAAATCACGAGTTTTAAGTCTTTTGTATAGCAATTCAGCAGCTCTTTGCAGACGGTGCTGTAAGCAAGGGTCCAGTCGTTGGCATCTTCAGCAAACTTCTTGCCAGATTGCGTTCGAATTAGAGTGCCGTCCAAGTCGAAAGCGGCAATCTTCTTGAAGTTTTGAAGTTCATTTGGTGTGAATATGAGCAAACTGTTATTTACAAATTCCCAGTTGCCCGTTATGGACGAAAACGGCGATTCGCAAATGTTTTTCGCCGCCATTGGTTTGAAAAAGGACGTTATTTTCTTCGACATTTCGTTTGAAATTTCCACTTTTAAATGGTCTCTGCTTTGAATTAAGTATTTATTACCGTCTATTCGCAACAGATCGCCCGTCTTCAAATTGTATTTTGAATTGTCCAACAATTTATAGCCGTTGCAAACCGTTTCTTGAGAACCAGTATGAACAACAATAGATTGATTTTCTATTTCTATCTTAGCTTTTCCAATATTTGTTCCCGAACCATCAAAGGGAATGATATCTTTGGTATTTTTCACTAAACAATAGCCGACGTTTACATTCATGCCTTTTTTATTATTATTTTCAACAAAAAACGGCAATGCAAATTGAGGTTATGTTAAAACTTTAAACGTTTTATGCGTTTTCTTTAATAATTTAAAGAATTCTTTATTGTTTAGGATGAAAACTATGAAATTCACATAATTGGATGTTTATTTCGCGATGGCGATGCGATAAACGAGGCAATACATGGATTATTGAAGACATTCGGGGAAAATAAATAAACCAAGGACGAGCGAATGTCGATGGGAATTCCTGCGGGAACTCCGGCGTATGGGAGGTTGCAGAAGAAGTGGGAGCAAAAGGGAGATTCCTGCTACTAGCCTGCTGACATTTGACATTAGTTTCGGGTACCTGCAGCCTGCTGATGTGCGTTCCAATTAAATGCTGGCACAATGCAACATATTTTTCCGCTTTTGTTTATAATAATTGTACAATAAGAGTCGCCATTAAATAAATAATTATTACATACGAATTGTTTTAATTATAAAATGTGTTAATTTGTTACCACTGCACTGGAACTTGAGAAATGGACATTGCAAAGTCCTTGTTCAGTGAACATCGAGACCATGAAGGATATGTTGGCAAATCTGATAACACTGTGAGTATTTAAACAGTTCCAGCTTGCAGGTTTTAATTATCTCAATTATCTGGTTATAGAAAAGGGAACTGGAGCTGGCCATATCTGAACCTGAGGAGGATGATATGTTGCCTGAGGCATTCATTGAGGGCCTGACAATGAATGATTCCCTGACACCCAATCCAGGAGGTCCTTTTTCAGCTCTGACTCCAACCATGTGGCCCCAGGATATCATGGCCAAGCTGTCCATTCCAGAAGATCCAAATTCTCAGCCAGAATACAGGTTTTTTTCCTGAAAATAAAACTGTTATTTTCATATTAACATTAAACAAATTTACAATTTTGGTAGATTTGATGAATTTGGTTTTCGCGTCGATGAAGAAGACGGTCCAGAGCAGAGTTCGAACAAATTGCTTGGGATACCTTTTGTGGAGGATCCTCAGCACAGATTGAAATGGGTGGCTCATTTGGAGTTCTCCCACAACAAAGAAGTGTCCAATTTGACTTGGGACAAAGTGGAAGTCAGATTACCCAGGACTGAAAAATTGACTGCTATGATTCAAGAAGGAATCGCGCATTCTTTAAGGCCGCAGCTGTGGATGAGAATGTCGGGCGCCCTCCAGAAAAAGCAGCAGACTGAACTGACTTACAAAGACATCGTCAAAATGTCGAGCAACGATTCGCTCATGACCTCCAAGCAAATAGAAAAAGACCTGCTGCAAACGATGCCAACGAACGCTTGCTTTAGTAACATTAGTAGTACCGGTATTCCAAGACTTAGAAGAATTTTGAGAGGTTTAGCTTGGTTGTATCCGGATATTGGGTATGCATGCAATTATTATTAATTTTTTGTGCAATTCCTAAATATTCTTCACACATTTCAGATATTGCCAAGGATTAGGAATAATTACAGCATCACTATTGCTACTGTTAGATGAAGAGGATACATTTTGGATTATGGTCACTATAGTGGAAGACCTTTTACCGGCTTCCTACTACAGTTCAACGCTGATAGGCATTCAAGCCGATCAAAAAGTTTTACGAACTTTGATAACGAATTTTCTACCCGACATTGACGAATCTCTGAAAAACCATGACATAGAATTATCCCTCATTACGATGAACTGGTTCCTGACGCTTTTCGCGAACGTTGTGCACATGAAAATACTTTTGCGCATCTGGGATATGTTTTTCTTCAACGGATCTTTGGTTTTATTCCAAGTGGCTCTTGGTATGTTGAAAATGAAAGAACCGGAATTGAGAGGTTTGGAAAATTCGGCTCAGATCTTCAACGCGCTCTCAGATATTCCCGGCAATATCGACGACGTGGATAAATTATTAGAAGTATCGATGCAAGTCGCGAGCTCGCTTAACGATGTCATGATTGAGGCTTACAGAAGAAGGCACTTGGCTTACCTGATGGCAGATCAAGGAGCCCTAGTTGGTAACCCCGAGGCAGCCCCAAATTTGCCGAAGCAGCACTTAGCGAGGCGACAAATTAAAAAGAACAAATCTGTCATTCAGTTGTTATTGTTCAACGAAAACGACGGCGACGACATTAAGTGCAAGAACATTAAACAAACGGAAATCATGGTTGATTTACGCGAGGCTATTCTTCAGGTAAATATGAGCAAAATATTTTTTAAAGAACTTTATTAATTTAAACTCAAGTAGTTACGTTACAAATACAAATTCTAGTGGTTACAAACAAATAGTTACTTATACAAACTTTAAATAGTTATTATTATTTAATTTAATATTATTTAATTTTACAAGTATTATTACTAATATTATTACAAACATAAATAATTCCAGATTGTGAGGCATTTCTTACAAATGGATCCGAAACTGAGCAACGAAATTTCTTTGGTTGCGGATTATTCAATGAAAAGTCATGCCGCCGATCATGCTAATTATATTAATGTTTCCAAAAACAGGAAGCGGCGCGCGAAGGCGCTGTTAGGTTGTTATATTAATTTACAAAGTGAATTATGAGTTAATTTTGTTAATGCAATTTTAGATTTTGAACGACACGACGATGACGAATTAGGGTTTCGAAAAAACGATATAATAACAATAATAAGCCAAAAAGATGAACATTGTTGGATCGGCGAACTGAATGGATTAAGAGGTATTTTTTTATCCTTAAATTATTCAAAAACTAAGTTACTTTAATCGGTCATATAAAAAATCCTATTACTAATATAACATTTGAAATCCATGCCTCTCAATCGGTTACAGCTATATACTAACTGATACCATTATGCTAAGTAATTACCAGTCGCTAATCCATTCGAGGAAGCGGCGGAAAAACAGCCTGAATTTTAGGCACTTCCGCATAAAGAACGATCCGCGTGGTCTGTTGGCCTGGGCCGCGGCGTCGACCTGACGATTGTCGACCGGGTTCTCCTCAATGATGTCGAAGAGCTCGTAAGCATTACCGGCGTAATCGGTGGCCTGTCTGTAACGGCCAGATCTCGGAGAGCGAGAGGCGCGGGGCCCACGTTCGCCCGAGCGAGTGGCGCGTGGTCCACGTTCGCCTGAGCGAGTAGCGCGTGGTCCACGTTCGCCTGAGCGAGTCGGCGAGTGGTGACGAACCACACCAGCCCTTTCTTCATATGATCTCGGCCTGTAGGGCGCTTCTCCGCGCGGAAGCGGCGGCAATTTAGAGTAGAACAAACAGTGGGGTTTGGGCAGCGGCCTGTCGTCTTCCTCTTCATCAACCCAGGCTCCTCCCTTGTACGGAGTTATTCCCTCAGGATTGAATTGGGGAACATGCCTCTTTGGAACCGGAATTGGCTTGGTCCTGGACGAATGTCCTCCGCTTTGAGCCCCAGAGTAGCCATAATTTGCCACCTGGTCCTGGCGACGTGCATAAGGGCAATCGGGCAAATGCTCGAACTCAGTCATGGTCTCGTCGGTTTCGCTATCGACTTCCGCATATCCTGTAGCGGTATCGCTGGTCGCGCCAGATTCGGTGACGGAAAGCTTTGCCTTAATTGTTACGCCGCCACAGTGCTTGCATGTGGTCCACTTGATGGGCGCACCTCTGTTGTCCTTCTTATGGCCATGCTGGTCATCCTTTATATTTAATTTAGAGAATACTGTCGAATAATTCAAACTTACCCGCAAATCTTGTCTTCCTACGTGACGATGCATTTTTCAGAAGAATCTTTCACAATTTCTTGACAGTATGGAATTGGATTTGCAGATTTTTCTATTTATCTAAACAACCGCCCACCAGATTTCGACCGTTATGTATCCAAGTGTGGCTACTGCGATGGCTACTACGCAGCTTGACGCCATTACAGCAGCGCCGCGACTCGGGCTTCCGCGCTTTAACGGTTTTTGCCGCCATATTTAAATTTGTTAACTTATTTTTGCAGGCTGGTTTCCAGCAAAATTCGTCGAACTTCTCGACGAAAGAAGTAAACAGTACAGTTGCGCCGGAGACGACAGCATATCTGAAACGGTTACGGACTTGGTGCGAGGGACACTTTGCCCAGTTTTAAAGCAAGTGCTAGAACACGGAATGAAACGACCCAATTTCTTGGGCGGTCCCTGCCATCCTTGGCTTTTCATCGAAGAGGCTGCCACCAAAGAGGTGGAACGTGATTTTAATTCAGTATACAGTAGATTAGTTCTTTGTAAAACTTACAGACTGGACGAAGATGGAAAAGTTTTGACACCTGAAGAGGTATTAGAAAAAAATTCAATAAGTAACAAAAAAATAAATAATTATTTTGTTTTCAGTTATTGTATCGCTGTGTGCAGGCTATTAATTTATCGCACGATAATGCACACGCTCAAATGGACGTAAAATTGCGTAGTTTGATTTGTTTAGGGCTGAACGAACAGGTCTTGCATTTATGGCTGGAAGTGCTTTGTTCTTCGAATGAAGTGGTACAAAAATGGTAAGATTTCAAAAAGTTTGAAGCAAAACTGGATGCAAATAACTACCGAATTTTCAGGTACAATCAGTGGTCGTTTGTAAATAGTCCCGGATGGGTTCAAATCAAATGTGAATTGCGTATTTTGTCGCAACTGTCCTTTAATTTAAATCCAGACTGGGAACTGCCGGTGAAAAAAGAGACCAACAATCAACCCCTGAAGGATGGGGTGCGCGACATGTTAGTAAAGCATCATCTGTTCAGCTGGGACATCTAAAACTGGCTGCCGCTGTTGTTAATTTTAACAATAAGAACAGAATATCAAAATCTGTCCATATCAATGCCTTCTAATTAGTAATATGTTATAATTGAAGTTAATTCCATGTGGATCTCTGTTACGTAATTATTTGTAACTGTCACTATTTATTCATCACCGAATTGTGTAGTTCGCAAAAAGAAACATCTAAATGTGTTAAACTTGCTTGGCATTTATTTATTATCGAATTAATGTTTCTTTACAGTTTATTTCTTATTTATTTTTAAGAAACCAAAATAAATTTTCTAATTTACAACTAACGAAAAACGTGATTTTCATTTAAAAAAGAAACTGCAAATTGTACATGATTTAAACTTAATTTTTTTTTACTAAAAATTGAAAACGGTTTATATCGGAACTTACATTCGATTTAGGTAATTTGAATGCTTTTTCAGATGCTTTAAAGCACATTTCGCGGCAGTGCACTTAGCTATTCGGTAGTTTCGGCCGATGCCTTTGAAGATTCCCTTGCCGAAGACTTCTACGGACACGCGGACTCTTCTACCGTCCGCCAGTTTCTCCGCCGAACCGAATTTGGCTGTCTCGGGTTCCAACTCCAGCAACTCTCTGATGGGCGACTTCGGTACTTTGTTGCTGAACTCCTCGATTTCCGGTCTCATCATGCGAAAATAAACGTGCCAAACGGCGTCCAGAGATCTACCAGAATCCAGGAAAATGGCACCCGCAACCGATTCGAATATATCGCCGAGCACCTTCGGCACTTCAATGTCCTCTACCTCCTCGCTGTCTTCGACATCCATCAGGTACAACTCGTCACTTACTTTATGTCCAGCATCTTCCTGGGTGCGTATGAATTTCTCTATCACGTGATGCAAACCCGGCGACAGGTACCGGAAGTACTTGTGGAACTGAAACTTAACAGCTAAAGAAGCGAAAATGGTATTATTGACCAAAGCGCTCCTCAAATCGGTCAACGCTCCAGGCGAATGCATCCGGCGGTCTTCGTACAAGTGCCGCGTTATCAAATAATCCAGTACGGCGTCCCCGAGGAACTCTAATCGTTGATAACAGTCGGTGATGGTGTTCGGCGAGTAAGATGCGTGCGTTAAAGCTTGCAGCAAATAAGACCGGTCGCAGAATTTGTACTGCAGAATTTCCTCGAACTTATCGTAACCGTCGAGCAGGATTTCCAAAGTGCCTGAAGGATTTTGGACGTGCTGGAGGAGTGGCGAGTCCGGAATGTGCAGCTCGCCATAAGATCCGTCGATATTTTTCGGAAGAACCCTAATGCCTAACCAGGCCATGAAGAGCAAAGCTCCTCTTGGACCGCATTCTATCAAATAAGCTCCTATTAAAGCCTCCACGCAATCGGCAATACTCTTATCTGGAATGCTGTGCTGAGTGACTAGATTATAAGGGATTATATCTGTAGGAAACGTATCCGATGGGTCAACTTCACTACGGATTTTAGTACAAAGTTCCTGTAGTGTCATCTTTCTTCTAGCCACGTATTCGGCTAAAGTGAGACAATTGCCGGGAACTCTGGCGTGACTTAGAGCCTCTTCGAGTTCTTTGGAGACGCAATAACAAGGTGGCAACCAATTATCGTGCGGATCGAATTTTGATGCGATCATCATCGAACCTAAGTTTTTTCGTTTACCGAGCCTGTACAAATTTAAATTGCTCACTTGCTTGGAGCGCAGGTGACTCAATTTGCCCTCGTGAGTGTTCTCATATTTGGTATACAGGTAATCTGTGATTGCGTACTTCAGAAAGGAGTCACCGATGGTCTCCAAGCGTTCCAAGTTAATGCCATCGTTTGCGTTAGACATGGTAAGTGCTTGCAAGATCAAACTTGGACTAGCACCTGGATGATTGGCCAGGTCCGGCTGAGCATCGAAGCTGAAGTTGTAGCCGTTTAGTGGAGGCGTTAATTTGTAGCAGTTAATTGCCGCATTCCGAATTGTTATTTCGAGACATTTGTAGTCTTCTCGTATGAGATCAATATTCAATTCTTGAGGTACGTTTAGCATAAATGTTTTATTATTCTGCGTTAGATTTTCCCGAGCGAATATTAAATCGTTGCTAATAAATTTGTGTTTGATTAGACGTTCTAAACGGCTCTTGATGGCAATGTCGAATTGGACTTGACTTTCCTCAGGTATGACCACTTCATTATCGTAGCCCTTCTCCAAATCGTTGGTTTCGAGTCTTGGTTCTTCGTTGCTCGATCTGGAAACATGCGATTCGATGGCTTCTGCTTGATAGTCATTTTGAAATTCGATGTGCAGTCCTCCGCATTGCGAGTCTGAACTTTCCTCCTCGGAGCTGAAGAACGATTCGGAATCCGAAAAATCATCGTAGTCGTCGTATCCGTAAGGTGTGTGCATGTAGCTCGTTGGAGATCCATACCGAATTGTTGCTTTGGAGGACTTTCCATCGAAATTTGCCATGTCGTTAGACCAAGTTCCGATTTCCAACAAATCTTTGTCGTCTCCACTTTCCTCATCTTCGTCTTCGTTCATATTTTTGTCAACGGTGTCTAGAGCCGTATCTATTACTCCATCTAAAATTATTTTCACATCATCTTTTGCCGAAGTCTCAGGCTTGGTGCATTTGTTCTTGTTAAGAACGTCTTGAAGACTCCATCCAAAATTCAAAGGATCCCATTTGAAAGCTGTGAAAGGTTTTTTTTTGGTAAATATTTATTAAAAACAAAAATTTATTCAGATACTTACAAGGATCCAAATTTTGAGATCCCAACTGGATATCTTCGGCGACCTTTCGTCGAATGTGATCGGCCAATAACAATGCGTTGATTCTGTACAAAATACAAGGCAAGCAAACTGCTTTGCGCCACAAAGATGCTGGAAACGGATGAATGGCACACAATTCCGGTACGAGGATTTGCTTTTGCTCCAGGTTTTCGCGCTTCGCCCTCTTAGTTTCTTCGCTACTTGTAGGTAAAGCAACTCCCTTGCGATTAACATACCTTGGAGTAAGAAAATTGAGCCTAGCAGAAGTGTGGTCCACATCTATTCAAAACACAACCTTTTTATTTAAATTATTGAAACTGATTGATGAGCTGTTATAATACCTAATAAGTGTTGTTCTTTGTTTTGAATTTCGATATTGTATTTTCGGGAATAGTATTCTTGAAAAGTTGCGTATTCGCATCCCGGAAAATCGGAGCTCGGACTCAAATTCGAGCATATTTCGGCCACATAGAAGTATTGCGGTTGATCCTGGTTCCTGTACCAAGGCATAACAACAGCGTCTTTGTACATATTGGCGTCAAATTTAAAATCCTTCCTTTCATCATCGGGAATACTTTGCGGCAAGTCATCTCGCTTGTTATAAATGAGCTCCAGGAAATCCCAATCGATTTTCACTTCGTCACTGTCAGCATCGGCAACAGTGGGTACAATAAAGAAACTGCTAAGCGATTGGGACGGATCAAACATCATCTGATATTTTTGCAGCCTTAAGACACTGGTAAAGGTATAATTTAAAAATTCGCTAATTTTAAGTATTTGGTTATCGTCCAGCACCAGGCTGTTTTCGGTCAGTTCGAGACTGACACTCACCTCTCCGGAGCGGGTGAAAATGGGAAACGAGCATATCTGCGGAATGGGTTTCGAAGTGACCATTCCGAAACTTTGATTAGATTCTTCGGGAGGATAAATTTTGCGACCTCGGGTATTTTGTTCTTCAGGTATGGGACACGTGAGCACCATTATAATTTTATAAAAGTAAACCGGGCAACCCGCAGTTGGAAGACAATGCTTCAAAGAATGCGCTACCCGTTTGAAATAATACTGCCTTCGCTTGGTCGTTCCAGGCCTCTGCTCGATGTTTTCGCTGCTCAATTCCTCGTCCTCTTTCTCCAACGAGAAATCGTTCCAGTCCTCTTCAATTGCCCGAAAGTTTTCTTTCGTGATTGGATTGAGCCAATTGTCGAGTTCTTTCGACTTGTGCAACAGTTGGCACATGTGGAAAGCGGTTAGTTTCTTAGCCACTATTTCGGAAGGCGACCTCGGTCCAGTAACCGTCAATTTAACCGGCGAGTTTATCGGAAGCCTCAAACTACAAGTGTAGTAACTGTTGTGCGCTTTAACAGTATAAAAGGGGGCCAATTTCGTAAAGGTATCGCTGGGTAATTTAGCACAATATCTATTGATTAGCTGAATAGAGGAATTCACCGTCAGGACTTCGGTTTCAGGCGTAACATAAGGAGCGTAACGATTGCAGTAAAGGTCAGAGTAAAGTAGGTCTTTGGTGATGGCTTCCACTTGTCCACATCGCGAAAGTAGAACTTTTTGGATCTCCTTGTACTCGGCGAACACTTGCAGGTCTTCTTCGTGACGCACAAGGCATATGTAATGCGACACGGCGGTTCTCGCTCGGGCCTTCGAATAAATGTACGATTGGAACGTTGCGGGTATGTCCATTTTAACAACTAAATTGCATTTGGGTAAATCATATCCTTGCTCTAACGTGGGAGTGGCTATCAAAATATTGCATTCGTGCGAGCGAAACTTCCGTAGAACTTCTTCCTGTCGATGATGTTCCTGTTCAGCTTCGCGAGTCTCTTTCACGGGATCCGCAACCTTGTCGATTATGTACTGGGCTCCCAACCACCACAACGTTACGTCGTTGTTGGCAATGGCCTGTTCAGAAATTAAATATATTCAAATCATGAAGTGGCCATTACCTTTTTTTAGATGCAATATCCAATTTTTCATTTATTTTTTAATTTTTTAATTCGTAAATTAATATTAGAACCCAATTTTTGATCGATTTGAATATTTCAATTAAAAGTTTACTTACGCTTATCAACGAATGGATCACTTTGGCAGATAAGCTGTTCTTGACGAAAACTAAGGCACAGATGCCGTCGTCCTGTAAGGGCTTGTGGTAGAATCTGCGTTGATTTCTGAAATGCTTCGCAGGCTTGGCGACGACGTCGACCACGGATGTTGTACTAGGTTCAGGTACTTTCTCTAAATGACTAGGTCCTAGTGTCCTAAAAATCTCGATCAATCGAGTCACTTTGCCGGTTGAATACAACTTGATTGCTTCGTATTCGCTCAGATTTTCGCCGCTCATGAAATCATCGATGATAGCTCGGATTTTCAGCATCACAGTGTGAACAGTCGAAAGCAGCTGGAAATGCCTTTCGTACGCAGCCTTCACCTTAAGTTTCTCCACCTGGTACAGAGTATGCAGAGCCGCATAGTGGGCGCACATGTAGCCGTATTCCTGCAGAACTTCCCGAAACTCCCTCAGGAGCCTCAGGGGAACGACATTGGGATCTGGGATGTTCATCAATTCTTCGTAGTATTCATCAGCATATGTCGACGAAAGATCGTACCGATGGTCTTCGATGAAGCTTTCCAACGGATCTATCGTTTCGAAAATGCTGTCTCTTAGACTGTTATGATTTGGCGTGCGTTCGACGCCCGAATGGAATTGCACGAAATACTCTGTCGGTTTCGAACTGAGCTTTATAAGGGTGGACAATTCGCTGGAAGTATCGATCCGAGCATCCAAAAGCTGCTCGAGCCGATTCATTTCGGTCTTCAAGTACATGGGTTTCATATTGCTGGTTAGCAATCCAGGAACCAAGCCCATAATTTTCGGTTTCTCGTCCTCCTGCAGTCTGTAGACATTCATCACAGTGTTTATGTACTTCTGCCTTTCTCCATATAGCCCATCCTCAATTATGATTATATTGAAACAAGACATGTCCAGAAGCATGCTGAACAACTGATGGCTTGTTTCAGCTGTCATCAGGAACACCAAATGATCCTTTTTCAGTCTCAGCCAGTCCTCTTCTCTCTTCACATTGTCACCATCAACAGATGCAACGTTTAAGTCTGCAACAACAATTGATTATTCTGAGGTCACTTCATTTCGATAGGTTTAAAGTACCAGTTAGCAGTTTTATATGACTAGAAAGAGTGGTTACACTTTTATTATCTAAAATGAATAGAGCCCTTTTGTTCCTGGAACCCCTCATGTCCCAAACAACTTCTTGCATTAGTTTCACAGCTATGAAGAGCTTGGCGACGTTTGTACTGAGCGAAACGATGGTGTTTCCTTTGTGGATTCGATCAAGTAAATCCACCAAAAATTCCCTGGGTGTAAAGGTATGTGTATAAAAATTGTCATTGTTTAATTGTAAAGCCATGATCCAAGTGGTGCTCTAAAATCTCCGCTATGCAGATGACTCGTTTAAAATTAAATTAATAATTGTAAATTTAGAAAATATCACACGGAGTATCACAACAAGAACAATATAACCTATGAGTAAGCATGCCGTGTTTTTTTATAAATAAGCGTTGGTGTA
>JASKGO010003354.1:0-15707 GCA_030556065.1 Holobus sp. GC000080 | reverse complement strand
CTTTAGTGTTATGAGAGATGTTACAGGAAAATGTAACCATTGATTTGATTGGTTGAGAAGTCGGCCATTATGAATTTCCAAGTAACCATAGCAACTGTAAATAAAATCGAAAAAACAAGTTTAAAAAAGCGGAATATTATAATTTAGTTCTTTTACAATTATATAAATACAATTTATTTCATTAAAATACCACCAAGAGCGCAAAAACACCGTAAACTAAAGCGCAAGGATAAGCTAGAAGTGGTCGTTGCTCAGAATCACTAGAAAGAGCCACAAACAATCTAGAAGATGATAAACTGGACCAAAAAACTACAAACATTGCCAGTAAAAGCCCCACTGATCCATGAAGAGAAACAAAGATGCTCAAGCAAGCCAGGGCTACGATGGGTAGGATGCAATAGCCCAAAATACTTGCCACACTTGAAAGGGTGAAAATCTCAGCTCTTGCAGACATTAAGTTCAATAATGCGTACATAAAGAGGCAGGATATCACGGAAAGACCGTAAATGTATCCAAAAGGAGCCTTCCCTGCTAGAAGTAAGCAGCAAGCCATTATTAAACAAAAACACATGGGTCCAGCCAAATCGGTTTCCTTAATGAGAAATTCTGCATCATCAGCTAGACTGTGGCTTCTGAATGGATTCAAAACCGTTAAAGTTTTCTCCAAAATCCTGTCTGGATAGATTTCCAGTTCTTCTAGCAGTGGTGGTTCATTATCATCAACATCCATCATTGGAGTGAACATATCTCCATATTGCTGTGGCTGCAGGAATTGTGGATTGGCAAAACTTGGATTTTCTTGATAAGGATATGCCTTGGAATTATCAAATGATTGAAAATCTATAGAAATTGGAATAGATTAGTTGAAAACAATGAATGTAAATGATGGAAAGCTTACCAAAGTTTTCTGATTGCATATTGGAGTATTCTACTTCTGGTTGATAATAAGAATTTTCGTTTGTATTCCAATACGGATCGTTTTCATTGTAATTGTTCATTTTTGCTGATATTTTTTATATTTATTATTGTTTAAGAATATTTTGTGCTCGGTTTGTGTATTATTTAAATAAAAGAGGTTAGAAAATTAACAATTGTAATCACTGTAATTATGCAACCAAACAAACCTCTTTCAAATATTCAAATGTTTCAACAACTTTTGTTTTTGTTAAATTTTAACAATTTTCATTTGAAAAAACATTGCCAATAATAATAATTATTAAAAATTAAACAAAAACTTATATTAGAGATATATTGGATTATAAAAATGCTAAATAAGAACTGATATGAATGCTATAAAGTAAATAAATCATTCTTTGTGAATTAGTTTATGTTCATCACTGAATTCAAAAATGTTTTGCCATTGATAATTTTAGTGGTGACTATAAGAAACTCCACATTGCTCGTAGTACTTAAAAACCGAAGTGCTGATATCTACAAAGACACAATTCCTAAATAAAAATTATTCATAATTCAAACACCAATTACCTCTGCATAAGTGCAGCCTCCAATAAAAACCACCAAAATAACACTCGGCGAATCGTTTCCACTAGCAGCAGAGGCAAAACTCTGAGTATCTTCGAAAGTAGGTCCTGGCAATAATCCCAAAACATCTTGCAACTGTTTCAGTCCTCCATTCTTCACCATTTTCTCCACAATTCTAATGCTTAGAGGTGCATATCCACTGTGGACGTAACTGATATCGTTCGGTTTCGTTTCAGAAGTATCTTCGACAGTTAGATTTATAAGCTTTCTTAACACCATATACGGACGATTCGAAGACTGCACTTTTAACAGGCCAACATGTTCTAAATTACTCAAAGGCTGTAAGGCTTGAATACCGTAAACCTGAACGATTTCCCTTTTGTAGAAATCGAGAAGTTTCTGCTTCAAACCGGAAGCGGTTAATGATTGCAGACAAATTAAACGCAGAACTTCGACAAGAGAAGATTTATGGGCTATCAGTTGTTCTATGTGCGGACTGGCTTTGTCCACGTCCATGCAACTGAGGAATTCCTGGCCGCATTGCAAATAATCCAGAAAATCGAATCCATTTGTCACTTCTTTTATGTACTCTGCTATGGCAGTGTGCTCACTGAGAGCTTCTTTTTCCTTTACTAATTGCGGCAGTTTTTGTACAAATAGTTTCATTTCTTGTACGCCACTTTTATGCCGGTCTTCCATTTGGGCGCTTATCAGTTTTGCCTGTTTTGATAAATAAGGTCCCACCTAAAATACATATTTTTAAAATAATCTTAAAAAGTTAGCAAAGATTTGCAGAATTTTAATGAAAGGGGGTGCCATGCAATGCATCTCAAAATGGGACACCTTGTACAGCTTATTTCAGGCTTTTCAAAGTAAACTCAGTAAGTCACTGATGCCTAGTCAAATTAATTAGTAATTAATTAAATACTTACAGCATTAAAGTGCTTATCTCTTAAATTGAAAAAGAGTTTATTAGCGGAATTCAATAGAATCTTTTTGCTTTCTTCTTTTAAAGAATCGGTAACTCTTTCCTCTTGGTTTTTGAATTTTTCCGGCGGGAAAGTAGCTGTTATGGTATTGATACCATAAATCTCATCAATTAATCCTTCATAAGTTAATTGAGTTACCAAAGGAGTAATCAAATCAATTGCTCTATCAATGAGACATATTTGTCCAATGCAAGGATTCTGATGGCTCTTTAATTGCTCTTGCAGATTATTTTCCTTGACTAATCTTTCCACTAAAGTCCAAACTTGTTTTGCAGCTTCTCCTTTGCCCCAAATGCGACCAATGGGTCCGTAAAGCACTTGCAAAGTTACCAAAGAGCAAGCTATTTGATAAAAACAGCTTGGATCATTTTGCAAATAATATTCCCTGGAAATTATTTAAGAAATATAAAAATTTGCTTTATGAAATAAAAAATTCAACTTACCCAAACATCTCAGGCATTTCCAAAGATATCAAATCACTTTCAAAAGGGAACAGATCACAGTTAAACTCATCAATTGTCGAAAGGCTTCCCAGCATTCCCTTATTTTCTAATCTCTTCTGACACAGCATGCTAATTTTTGGGACTAGAAATAAGTGGTATTGTTTGTTCTTTCCGGATGCCGTTTTAGCATCGTGGTGCACATTTTCAGCTACCATGTCCATTGAAGATAGTTTGGCTTTTGTTATGAATATTACGTGTTTTACACTTATTTCCGGCAGGGGTATTGAACGCAAAGGAAACATTTTCTGTACTCCTAAATCTTTCAAAAGGGCATATTGAGCTATAGAGCCTACGGGACCAGCTAGAGAGTTTTCCCAAACTATGAGCTTTGGACCAGGGCATTTTTCGAGTAATCCAATTAAATTGTTACGTGCCATGCTTTCTATTATGGAGACATCCACTCTGCCTCCTTGTAAATGCGATTGGGACATTTTTTTAATGCTTTGGAATGCTTTTTTACGGTTTTAAATTGGATTTAGTCCTGAAAATGGAAGAAATTGGAGGTTAATTTGTTTATTCAGCGGTTTTTTAATACTTACAAGCAGTTTTTCAATAATTTTTTGTTGTATTTTTAAAATAAATCACTAATGTCACTTAATTAATACATGAATTGTTTTAAGATCTCTTTATTTAAATAATTATTAATTAATCTAAGTTTGCAATTTATTTTTCAAAATAACAGGTAACTTTAATGATGCAACTTGATAGATGGCGTCAAGAGAAAAAATAGCAATAAATAATTTATTTTCAACTCTTTTTTAGCTTTTAAAACTTTTTCTTTTTAAAGCAATAAGCTATAACTAAATTCCCAGCTTTATCAAATTAAAAATTATTTCTAAAGCTTGTAAAATCACTTTGATGAAAATAAACCAAAAAAATATGAAAACATTTATTTTTCATACATATTGCTTAAAAATTGCATTTACAGTGCAAAAAAGACTTAAAGCCCCTAAAGATAAATATAAATACTTAAAATTAAGTACTAAAACTACAAAATTAAACTGTATCGACATAAATATTAATCCTAAAAACAGAAGCAGGATCCTGAAGACTAATTTTGATGTTGTCTTCGAACCTCTTCTTTATACTGGAAAACTCCATAATGTTCTTAGGCTTGCACTCAATCCAAAATCTATCAAATTCATAGAACAAATAAGAGTAGAACTGATGAAATATTCTAATTGTAGGCAAAGCTTTTGATGTATTATACATATAAGTCTTGGCCTGTCCATCTTTTAGCAGCTGCCAAGCCATGCTTGTTAAATTAATGCCGACAATGGCAAAGGCATATCCATAAACAGGATGCAGAGAATGTGATAAGACATGAGTGGCAGGACCCCTGTACTCAGAAGCAAAGAACAGCAAGTTCTCCAGCCCCAAAAGCCCCATTCCTCTGAAGTCTGTCTTGGGGTCATCTCCTTGGAATCCAATGTCTTGCCACTGCTTAGTAACTCTACTTTCCAATTCTTCATGGGGCTTTAACAGATTCCACAGTTTGAGCAGTTTTTCCTCATGATCCAAATTGTTGGAGTCAAATTGAGTGAGTCTGAGGTGCTCCACTTCAGCCACCAGTTGTCTGTAACCCCATATTTGCTCAACGCACTTTCCGAAACTTTTTACAAATTGGTAATGGATTCTGGGATTGATCTTCTTTACTGTTAACACAGTGCTTACAGATCCTTGCAGCAGTTCCCTTTCGTTGGCTCCCAGGAACCTCCTGTTGTCTGCCACATCGTTTAAATGTTTGATCAGCTGTTTGATGTGCGGAGACCGCGATAGATTCAGAGATCTTTCTATTTTTTTGATCCTGGGGGCTCCGGAAATCTCCCCATAGCAAATCCTTTGAAGTTCACACAGTCCTGTTGTTTTCCTCAAGAACCATTTGTAAATGGGACGAACGTAACAGTTTATTAGGAAACAAATATACGAAAGCATAATTAATTAAATTAATCATCTGTTAATTACTTGACCATTTGTTTTCGGTAATGATTAAACATTTTGTTTGTATTCTAGACTACCAAGCTTTCAATCTGTAGGAAGTTAACCATAGAAAATCGACCGCAGAAGCTGACAGATTTTTCGAAACGCGCATGACTTGAATTGCTTGAAAAGCTGATTCAAAATTATGCCACTTTGGTCCATTTCTTGGGAACAAATTCAAATTCTTCACACTTCTTTTATAAGTATAAAATTGTTAAAAAAAAAAAATGATAAAAAGTAAAAAAAGTAAGTGATGCTAATTTCGGTCAGCAGTTTATTTACAAAAAACTTTATCACTTGCTTTTTTTAGTGGACTTTTCAGCGGTTTTCTTGATAGATTTGGGCTTCTCCTGAGCACTTCTTTGTTGCTGCTTCATAAGCAAAGAAACAGCCAATCCAATTAGGAAACAAACACCGCATATTACCCAAATGAACGGATTTTGCTTAAGATAATCGGCAATTCTTTGAACTAAATCATCACTAGAACAATAAATGAATAATTAATTATTATCAATTGATTATTATTACGGTCAATTAATGACTGTAAATGCCAATAAATACTTACAATGGTGTTTTAGGCAATGGAACCTTCTCAGCTTGCACATTTTTATACCAATCCTGAGCAAAAGATACAAAAGACTGCACATCATAGCTGTGAATTTGATATCTGTACATTTTCCCCAGACGAAACCTACAAGATAACAACGTAACAATAAAAACAATTAATTCTAAATTAATATTAATTAAATTTTTCTTACAAAATAAAAGTAGGCACGTGGAAAACAGCAAATCTTCTAGCAGTAGATGCCCCTGTTGTCCCTCTGTTTACTCTGGCAACGTTCATTCGACTCTTGAGTTGGGCCCCTACAGCTTCCCAACGCGCTTGCAGTCTTTGGCAGTCAATACAATCGTTTGTGTAGCTGAAAATAAGCAAATACTAAAGAAAAAAGCCACGAAAACCATTAATTAAAAACTAAAATCAAAACTTACAACATAACGAACCAGTCACCGGTAGTGGCACCAGAAGCAGCCTGTGTTAAATGTTCAAAGGTTTCATCTGTGAGTTCTTTAACAGTTGGCTCTTTGTTATTGTTAACAGTGTGAAGTATAAGTTCATCATTTGCAGGGCCATCATACAAAAGTGGAACACCGTGTCTGAAAAACACCAAAACTGCCCCTTTATTTGTACTGTACAGTCTTGTTAATTGACTGTCTTGGGCTTTCACAACCCAAGCACCCAAGGAATCCACTAATTCTTCTCTTACTCCAATAAGTTCACTCTCAAATTTGTCACAGGATTCACAATCTCGCTTAGCTGCAAATAACAAATTGTACATACAATGGAGTTGGTAAAATTAATTGAAATACTTACAGAATAGTACTACTGCGTATTTTTCACTTCTAATTAAATTCAACAGTTCATCATCGTTAACAGTTTCCAGGCTACTTAGACTTGGCTGAAGGAATGCACAGAATGAAATTAATAGACAAAGAAAATGCATTTTTAAAGGTTTTCTTTTGGAATTTAAGTGCAAAGTGGAAAATGTATTGTTTGTAAGAAGTTTTTGGTCTGTTTTCTTATGATTTGCATGCCAAAATACCAAAAACAAGACGCGACAAGTGCACTTCCTCCACTTCCACGAAGCAAGTATTTTTATAGGTTAGGATTGCTTCGATTAAAAAATTTAAAAACAGCCGTTAAACTTTAGTTTTTTCATTGTTGCTTTTAAACATACATAGATATAAGTAAAATTACAATATATTTTCAATTTAAGACTATTCTTTGCCTGTTATAATTCAAAAGTCTAAAAAAAATAAAGTTTCTAAAACTGCAAATTTCCTAAAATAACCGGCAAATTTGGGCAAAAAATGTAGAAAACTAAATATAATCTACCATAAAATGTAGTTTTAAACAATAAAAACCTGAAAAAAACAATAACATATCCCAAAAATAACGATTTTTAAAAGATTTTACGAATTGTGTATAATAGTAATGACATTTAGGATTTTGATTGTCATTTGTTTTTTTGATTCCATTGATCGCCGCCATTACTCAGCCTTGCATTTCAAATGTAGGTCATTGGATTTATTCGTAGAAAAAATAAATGAAATTACTTAAAAACCACTCTATAACAATATATATAATTAGTTAAATCTGTAGAGTACAAAAACTTACCATTTATAATCCAAATAATTAAATTCGGCAGTTTCAAGAAATATTTTACAAGTGGCGCCCTCACAATGCATTTAACCCTTTATCTTTCATTTAAATGGCCTTTGAATGTTTAATGCTTTTGCCGCTTTTATTTAAAAGCTTAAGTTTTTTTTCTTCAACAAAAAATAAATAAATAATCGGATACATAAATAAATATGAACAATTGAATGAACAATGAAAATTTGGTTATCATTTAATTAAATATTGATTTTCATTTTAATTATGCATTTTATTACAAAATTTAAAAATAATTTGGTAATTAATTAGCATTAATTAAAAGTTTGTCCTAATTAAATGTATGCGTTTATGGATTTGCACTTTACAACGAATTCACAATTAGGGGCGGCATGTTTGAATAATTTATTTTGTGTACAATGGTTGCAAACACAAAGCGACGAAAAAAAAAACTAACTACTTAATTACTAAAAAAGTAATTATTTTCGCGTTACTTTTCGAGCCAACGAGCAGTTTAAATAATTACTGCACTTTAAAGAATACGCCTGACAAATTTAATGCCCTAATTTATTTAAAATGTTTTAATTAATGGATTTGCGAATTTAATTTTCTTTTTTTTTATATGTTGTAGGTGGAAAAAAGTGAAACAAATTTTTCGAAGCTTTATTAAACTCGAGAATAAACTGGAGCTTAAAAGTTTTATGGAAATTTTTAGTTGCCGGTGCTGCAAAGCATGCACATAATGGTTAAATCCGGCAATTACTTTTCTTGTATTTGCATAAGAAACTTTAAGCTAATTGCTCTAATTAATTTCGGGAATGTTGTTTTTTTTTCTTCCATTTCTTAGCGTTCGTGGTTCGTGCTTTTAGTGACCTAAGCGATTCGGAGAAGCGCAAAGGCGCCGTGCCAAGTGTGGTGTGAAAAGCAAACGGCTGCAAAGCGTATACAAATTGCAATTCGATTCCTCACTCTATATCGTTCTAGTGAAAGCCATACCAACTTTCTCGAAGATCGTTAATAAATAAGTCGCAGGAAAGTTAAGCTCGATTTATTGTTTGATAGTCCGAAACGATTTACTGGTTGTAAGGTTTGTGCTTCTGCTTTCCACGAACCGCAAAAACGTTATTTATTATCTCCTACCCTTATTACTCCACCCTTTTCGCGCAATTTTTCTCAGCCTATAAGGTGCATTTCGAAATATTTTTTTATGATTTATGTGCAAAGCTTTTTTTCTCACTTTTTACTGCTAAGAGATATAAATTTCTTTTAATAAAGCTTCCGAAGATTAGATTTTTGTTTTCCTGGTGATGTACTGGGTGGATTTAAATTGATTGGATCTATAGGTCTAAACTGGAAAGCAACAATTTTTGTAATAATAATAAAAATGGGCTATTTATTTCAAGCTTACAGCAATAATAAATGCCATTAAAAAGGAGGATAACAATTGTTGTGTTATTTAAATTTAACCAATTTAACCAACTGTTTAATTAATTTTACTTTTTGTTTATTTTTTATTATTATAAAATAATAAATAAAATAATATACTATCCCCAGTGAAATTTCCCTGAAATTAATCAGAAAATTGTCTAAATTTAATTCTTTTTTCCTTCCAGACAATTTTTATTGAAGATTTTCACATTTAAACTATTTTTTTGGCAATTTTATAGCATTTTCCTTGCTGTTTTCACTTAAAATTTGTTGACTTTTGGACTATTTATTCAAATAAAAGCAACTTTTTTTTCTTTCCAGAAATGAACAATGATTTTCTTCCATCGAATGCAGTCAATCATCTAACCAAGAACCATTGTTCGCAATTCTCAATCGGTTTCAACTTAATAACTTAATATACAATACAATACTTAATGTACAATTGAATGCATTGAAGTTATGAAAAAAAAGGAGGCGTATAACGATTATACAAGCTAAATTTTAATAAAATTCAAATTAGAGAACATTTCTATTATTTTCCGGTAAAAAGTAGGACTATTTTTCATTTAATATAGTGGAATTCGTTAAAAAATAAAAATTTGAATTTAATTTACCAAAGTTAACGACTATTACTAATAAACTTTTTATCTAATTACAGAGAATATCATTTTCTTTGAATATTATCAACAAATTTGTAATTATTGTTGCTGTCAGGTTTTATTCAGGGTGTGTTTTAAATTTAATTCTAGTAGATAAATATTAATAAAAATGAAATAATTCTGATTTTTATAAATGGCAGATTAATTAATCTTTAAAATAATACTTAAATTGTTAAAATATGTTAATTAGTTTAAAAGTTAATGGAGTTTGTTTAATTTTTTATGTATTTTAAAAGCTGCGCTTTTTACTTATTTATTTGATAAATTATTTAGATAGAATTTTGAATTATCTATTAGAAACAATAATGTCTTTTTTTCTATCTCAAATAGTTTTGTTTTCTTGGAATTAATTATCAAAATTAATCCTATGCAAAAAAATTCTCTAAAAAAAAAGAAATCGTCGATTTTTTCGGGATAATTAGGGAACCAGGACTCTAATCCGATTTTTATAAACGGGTCTAAGTTGGACGTATAAAATTCTGCCAATTTCGGTTCATTTAACTGAATCTCTACCTTTAAAACTGTAGAGCTTACCCTAATAAGGGTTGAGAAAATGACCCTATAGCTGTCACAAAAAAACTGGACGTGACTGAAACCGAACTATATTTTTTTTAAATAAAATTTGGACCATTTAATTAAAAAAAATAGTTTTGTTTCAGTCACGTCCAGTTTCCAATTACCAAATACCAAATTACAAAGAGCATGCGACAAAAACATTCTTAACCATCGTAATTAAAGCAATCTAATTTGTAATTTTTTTTGTGAAAAAATAATTAAATTTAAATTTAATTCTAAAATTGTGAAAAAATATTGTGAAAAAATAATTAAATTAACATTTAAAATTAAAATTCAGTTAAATTCAGTTAACATTGTATAAACTTTACATTTTTTTTAATTAAAAAAATATTATTTAATTGAAATAATCAAGTGCCAATATTATTTCTTTTTAATTGAAATATTCAGAACAAAAAAACTTTGTACAAAAATGGAAAGCTGTCTCGCGTCATCAACAGCAACTTATTTTATTAAAAACAAGACCTGTGAAAAGGTACGTCAACGATGTATTAAAAAATATCGATTGATTGGAGTTCCTTCAAGTTCCGACAATTGCCAATCAATCCACTTTTTTTTTTCAACTCGGCAAAAAGCAGTCGCTGCCATTATTATATTAAACGGCACAAAGGAAATGTATTTCCATAACATCGGCCTGTTTACATTTTACGAAAACCCTAAAAGTTCTGTTGCTTTTCCTTGTATTTTGTACTTCACTGGTATCTGAAAATGTACATATTTGTATAACGTTTTATTGTTTTACATATTGTTCTCTTTTTAACGATATTTTTTTCTGACGCAAAAACATTAAAAAAAAAGAAACACTTTTGTATCTGTGAAACGATATGAAAATAAAAGTTTTATGGCGATATACGAAGGGTAATAAAAGATTTGGATTTCGAAGCTTTGCTTGTGAGTTGTGGATAATAAAAAAGCGAAGTGATATTAAAGAGAAGAGTGATAATCGGTCGGAAATTAAGGAATCAGGAAACTTTTTATATATATTACGACATCATCGAAAATTAATTCTAAAATTATCCCTAAAAGATTTCTTTTAGATTAGCTATTAATAATACTGCTTAATTATTTCATTAAGAAAAGTGCTCGTCTTGGTAAATCGTAAAAAGTTTGTGTCAATTAAATTTATCGCACACAATCGTTGCAATCGTTAAATTCTTCCACAATATTTTTTATATCGGAAACTAAAAGTTAATCTTTAGAAATATTTCATTTCAGTTATCATTTCTCCTTTGAAAAAGTTTATTACTATAAAGAATTCATATTTCTTTTCGCCTACAGTACAAACTGACTACAAAATTGTAAAATAGACTCAATGTTTACTTTAATTTGAAATATGAAATATTCCTTTCACATTTAGTTCATAAACTTAATTTTTAATAAACGTTAATTAAATTAAATAATTGTTATTTTTACATCATTTTTAATGTGTTTTGATTTCCAAGTAAAAAATGCAAAATTGCAAATACCAAAATGTGAAAATTTACCAAAATTTAGAAAATAATTTTTACTGTTTGATTAAAATTAAAATTACTTAACTAGTCAAATAGAAACAATGATTAGCAAAAATAGCTAGTTGTTTACTAAATTTATATGAAAAAAAAAACGTCCTAAATAATTTTTGATTCGAAATATAATAAAAGTGACAATTGATTAGTTTAATTTAACAAATAAATATTTTGTTGCAAAAATTAAAAATATAAATAACAATATTGACTTACGCTCTTAATTACTGCAAAATTCTCGACAAACCAATATTATATTTAATTATAAAATATTTAATAAAGTTTCCAAATTTTTTACATATTACATATTTTTCCAAAAGTATGTACTGTCAATTAAAAATGTAATAAAGCAAAAAAATATAGAGTTACAGAGTTTTTTTTTAAATCTAGAATTATTATTCATTTTTTTATTATTTAAAATAAACAATTTCATCTGAGTAAAACATTTTTCCAATTCTAGGCCAGTAACCATTCGTAACTATGAAATAATAATGATATTGTAATATGATATGTTTCTGATACTCGAAATGAATACTAAAAGTTTATTAAAATTAATAATACTTTTGCAATCCATAACATATTGCATTAATGCAAATATTTAATCTACTTTTAAAAGGGCACTAATTTTGTTTCCATTTTCAAACATTACTGTTGGAATTTCGGTCATCATTTGTCTTTTTTATTTATTTATTTTTATTTTGAAATGGTTTCCGACAAATTCTTGTCATTCAATTAGGAGTCAGTGAGATTTTACCCAGAAAAAACGGATAGAAAATATTTTATTAATAACAAATAAAATTTAATTAATTTGTAAAATGATAAAACTTATTATAGGCAATTTGTATCAATTTCATTAATTAATTACAACAAAACTATTGAATTGATTTGAATGCGGTTTTCACAATAATATTGAAAAAAATATTCTCTTTAAAATGAGGGGTCACTCGACCCCCATGCCATTTAAGATTTTTAAGTCGGGGGCCATGGGGTGACAGTTACACCATAACGAAATATTCCAAAAGATGTCAACAACCCCTAACAACAAAAATTGACGTGTCTCAGGTATTTTTCTTAAAATGAGTAGTTTTCATGTTATTGCGGGCGGATACTTTTCTCTGGGACACCTTGATTGTTTTTTTTATCTTCTTTCTCTAATAAACTTTAAACAAACAGTTAAAATTTCTTTTGAACACAGACAACTATTGAAATATTTGATATGGCAATGTTTTTCAAGATGAAATAACTAAAATTTATTGCAAATATTTTAAAGAAATTTTTACCATAATTTGGAGTATATAATTTATCTCTTTGAATGTTGGCTAAAATTATATAAAAAAAAATTATAATTAACTTAAACAGAAAAAAACTTAGAATTACCAAGCTTCTGAATCATTCAGCATGGTAATACAAAGTGCAATAAATTCACACCTCACGGGAGAATCAATTATTGTAGCGACAGCAGAGAGGGATTTTGAAAAGTTTGCTTCCAAGAATTTCTCCATTGGCATCCATTGCGTTAAAACGTGCCCAACGTGATTTAGTTAACGACATAATTACATGTAGGATGCATGTAGGACCAGGAGAAGCTAGACGACTTCCCGGAAAGAGTTATCGCCGGAGGAAAAATTGAAAAATAGAGGCGTAGTAAACGGATTCACACCATCCGTAACGTTTGCGCACGCAATTTTCATCCCTCCGTTCAGTATATATGAGCCGGCAGTTCGCTGAGGGTGTTTTAGTTGTTATCAAACGGCGTCTGAGCGTTTCCACCGGTTGAAATAACTCGCGTTACGCGCAATAACTACTAAAACAATCATAATGTAACTTCAACTTTAGAAAAACACAACTAGGAACAAATATTACAAAGAAATAAAGAAAAAATAAAATAAAAGATGAGTTCCGCAAATGTAAGTCAGACGAAGAACATTCCGAATATGAGTTCGATTCCGCCGCACGTTTTGGACATTATCAGAGAGTATGTGGTCGGTGTTTACCACAGCGACGATTACGACGTGCGGAAGCCCCATTTCCGGCAATCGGTCAAAGACATCTACGCCTACATCATTTTCCTCTACGTCCTGCTGGTCATGTTCGGCATCTTGGCCAACTTGGCCGTCTTGGCTCACATAATTAAGTTCAGACTTTACAAGGATCCCACCTATGCTTTCGTCATTAACAATGTTTTGAGTGACATCATAAAGTGCACTGTGGTCTTGCCCCTCACTCTGCATGTTCTCTTGATTCAAAACTGGGTCTTGGGCGAACTGCTCTGCTCGTTTTTGCCCATGTTACAAGTAAGTCTCGCGCGTTGTTTCTCCAAACTCTTCAATCATTCATTATTTAAGTATCGATTCGAAATGTTATATGCCGATGAGAACGTTCGCTTTTTTAATTAAATATTTAAAGATTCGATGTGTGTGTGTGTGTGTGTGTGTGTGTGTGTTAAGCAAAAGTTACGAACTTTGCGGTTTGATGGGTTTTTAATTGGTATCTAACGATATAATTTTTATTGGGAAAATGTAAAATTCTTTCATTATTAAAACAGGCAATTTAATGTTGAATTAGTTTTTTAAATAATAAAAACTTTTTTTGCATTAACAGTATATTTTTTTAGGAGATTTTAGCTTCTTGGTTGTTAGCCCGGCGCCTTCATATGTTGCTATAAAAATGAATGAAGAAAATTAGGGTTTGAATAGTTTTTAATTGTTATTGATAAGTTTTAATGGAAAAATAAATTATTATCTCATTACTTTTCAAGTCATTTTAATCATATTTTATCAATAATAACTTCATGTAATTTAAGTTTTTTTTTTGGGATTTTATAGCGCCTTCAAATGATTCTTAAAAATGAAAGATAAAATGCGATTTGATAGATTTTTAATTAGCATCGATAATATTTATTATTATTGAAAAAATATAATTTTCTTTTATTATTAACAATGGCAATTTAATGTTGAATTAGTTTTTTGAATAATGAAAACTTTATTTGCATTAACAGTATATTTTTTTAGGAGATTTTAGCTTCTTGGTTGTTAGCCCGGCGCCTTCACATGTTGCTATTAAAAATAAATGAAGGAAGTTAGGGTTTGAAAAGTTTTTAACTGTTATTGATGAGTTTTGATGGAAAAAATAAATTATTATCTCCTTACTTTTCAAGTCATTTTAATCATATTTTATCAATAATAACTTCATGTAATTTAAGTTTTTTTTTGATTTTATAGCGCCTTCAAATGTTGCTTCAAAATGAAAGATAAAATGCGATTTGATAGATTTTTAATTAGCATCGATAATATTTATTATTGTTGAAAAAATATAATTTTCTTTTATTATTAACAAAGGCAATTTAAAATTGAATTATTTTTTCAAATAATTAAAATTTCCTTTTTCTTCAACAATAAATTTTCCGGAAGGATTTATGCTTTTTGTTGTTTGACCGGCGTCTTTTTCGAATATACCGGCGCTTTCACACGATATTTTAAAAACTATAAATAAAAAAAAAACATTTTGATTGGTTTGAAAATAGTATTTATAATTTTTAATTAGAAAAATAAAATATTTTTTCGTCATCAAGTATGATGTTTTCAATGCAGCTTAACTTTTTCAAGCAATTGAAATCTTATTACAATAAATAATAAAAAAATAAAATTAACAATAAATTTTTTATTGTTCAAAGTTTTTTGCTTGTTTTACCATTGTCCAATGCCTTCATAGTTGCTATAAAAATAATTTATGAAGAAAACATCAAAAGCAAATAAAAAAAGATATAACAACAACGCTTTTGAATTACTAGCCTGTGAATTAAATATTGAAAGCTTTTAAAGTCTGTTGTCAATTGCAGCGTATAATTTAAATTGCGGCCTGATGGGCTTTTAATGATCATTGATAATTTTTATTGGGTTATAAAATAATATTCCTCGAGCGATATAAATGGTGTTTTAATATTGTAGTACTTTTCAAAGTAATCAAAGCTAAAGTTACTTTAACAACAACTTTTTTTTAATTAATTTTCCATATTCTTTAATTTTTTAATACATAATTTTTTCTAATTTAATAATTTTAAAATAATTTAAATTGTTACTTCTATAATTTAATTATTTATTCTATTGCCTAATAGAAAGTCAACAGTTGCCAACTTTATGATATTAATAGTTTTTCATAATTACTTTTAATAAAACTAAACAGTATTAAATTTACTAATAATTTCTTTTTCTTATGAGTTAATTAATTTACATTTATTTGATAATTTATTTTAATATTGAACCACATTTTTCAAGCAATTAAAACTGTTGTTTATTAACAGTAACTTTTTTAAATTGCTCAACTTATACAATTTTTTTTTGCTTTCGCAAAATCTTTACAAGTCTCTCAATGAATTGGACTGAAGAAACAGGTTTCAATTTAAAAATTTAATTATTAAGAAT
>JASKGO010003352.1:0-13025 GCA_030556065.1 Holobus sp. GC000080 | reverse complement strand
CTTTTCCCACTACCAACCCCACTACCGACTTATGTAAATGCAATATTACACTACCAATACTTTCTACACTACCGCTACTGTTACCAACTACACTAAGTTCTATGTAAATGGGGCTTTACGCTAATAGTCGATTCCATTAAGGGTCAAATTAATGTGGCACCGTAAAATATGAAGAGAAAAACTGAAACAAATTGTTTTTTTTTTTTCTTGGATGGACTTGCCTTGCAATCATCCTCAGAAGGTAGCAGCTAACTATCTCCCGAAGACCCAGGGCACAACCGGGACATGTAAAATCAACGCAATTAGTATCAAATAATTAAAAATCTATCACTTTATTTAATAGCCTATTTACAACAAACTGATACAGTTTACAAACCAGTCAGAAGACCATCAATCCACCCACATTGATCAGATCACCTGAGCGATAATGGCTGATCCCCTTGGGAGGGACTGGAATAAAAAAGTCTAATAATATCACATTGTAGTTATCAGCAAAAATTTCGTCAATTAATTCAATCCTATTGAGCGGAAATCAAACGTTATCTTTCTACGCCGCATTTTACTTCTTTTAACTGCGACATAAAATCCTCCAAGCTATTTAAAGCGTCGCAATTATCTTGAGTCCACTCCATTTGCGCAGGTTTTCCGCCGCCGTTCTCCTCCGACTCCCACGTCGACTTGATCTGACGCCATCGCTGCTTTCGACTTTCTTGTTTGTGACGCAACTGCGTTTCTGCCTCTTTTAAACTGCTGCGAAGGACGGCTTCCAGAAATAGATTATCTCGCCTTTGTCTTTTTAGAAGGTACTTTTTCGTTTTCACCTTCACGATCCAATTTGTTAATTCAGACGTTTTGAGTCTGGACTGTGAATCGTTCAGTACGACGCCCATATTGATAAGTGTGTACAATTTTTGTGTAATTAATATGGTGAGCAATTAATTACACAATATGGCGCAACAATTCTTACTTGATGTTTAATAAAGTAACACACCTGGAACTTGAATGACTCCAGAAAGTCTTCTTTGATCCTTGGAAACGCGAAATATGTCAGCAGCAGCCTTGGGACGCTTGAGATCTTGAAGAGCAACCATAGACGCAAACTGTTACACAAAGCACAAAGGAATATGACGCACTAAAATTAAATGGCGTCGCTATATACCCCACTGTACTAGTGGGGGTAGCCGCTGATCGAATTCAAGGAGTCGGAGTAGGAATTCCTGATCACGCGCATTAAGCATAAAGTAGTTAATACAATAATTCCTAAATAAATGAATATTCCGGGTAGATATCGCTAAATCTGAAGGATAAATTAATGATTAAATTTAACTGGATGAACAGGAAGTTTATCACTTTAAAGTAAGAGCATGTTCAAACAAAGAACACTTAAAAACTTTTTTACTAAAAAGTAAACAATAAGTTGAATTTTTGAGCAAAAAGTTCGTCTTAAAGTAGTATAGAGGTCAAACGGTAGGAAACGAAAGTTAATAATAGTATTTCAATAATTAATAATAGCACCCGCTATTTTCAATTAAATTTTATATAAGTGTTTTATTTCAGTTTTGTGCGCAAAAAATTCAGACAGAATCTAAAGAATGTAAACATAACAAATCTATTTAAAAACTGCATAAATACTCGATGAAAGCAAATAAATTTTCCGTGCCAAACTATAAAATTTAATACAATTGAACAATGGACGAAAGGCGCAAACCAATACAGTACAAACTTTTAAGACGCAGCATGACCGATTATAGTTCTCTGAAAACGAAGAATTTAATTAAGTAACGCATATTTTTTTTTTTTTTTGGTATCTAAAATCTTCTACCTTAATCGGATTCAGAGCTTGGGTAATTTGAAGTCCAACGCTTCGCAGAAGAACGAGAGGAGTAGAATCCGTATTGTAGAGCCGATGTAGTCCATCAATTGCCAACATCGTTGGTACGTTATGTCTTTGTCGTTCACTTTCGTATCGTTTTAGATAATTGCTATCATCTAAATCAATTAAATATTATATAAAACAATTTTTTTTTTTTTCTATAACTACCGATTGTCGACCCCTCATAGATAGCATCCCCCAGAAGTCTATTTATGGCTTCAACATCACCAAAACCTAAATTAAGTCCTTGGCCAGCCATAGGATGGACTCTATGTGCAGCATCTCTAGAGAGAATTAATTTCAAACACATGACTTCAAAAAGTCGTTTTACTGTTTAAAAATTAAAAACATGCAAAAATGGTCGTAAAAATTAACGAGTGTTTTTATTTAGCAAAAAATAATCTTACCCGACTAGTACAGCCTTTTCAAAGGCGTAATTAGCTGCATGGCCAAATCCTAAAGGAAAGGACGCCCGACTTCCTTCTTCAATGGCGTCGATTTTCGGTGGAAGTTGTCTCATAGAATTGGGATTACAATTAACAGATTTAAGAATTCCGTCAATTAATTTACTCGCTTCGTGCACAATGGAAGAAGTAGGGTAGGTCTTCCAAAGGGCTTCATTGCAGGCATCCACAAATTGTTCATTACTTAGAGACAAAAGTTGATCGGCGTGCTGAACTGACGTGGACCAAACCAAAGAGCTCAAATTGTCCTTAAGCTTACAATTTATAAAAAAATCTATCACTATTTTTATAGCAAGATATATTTTAATTAATTTTTTTTTTTAATAATCAAACTAAACTAAAAAGTTTTAAAGTTAGTACTTACAGGTAAAAGAGCTATCGGTCCTGTGGGCAGAAATCTTTGCCAAGCAACAAAGTTTTCATTGAGCTGGAAACTAAATGATTAGTACACAAATAACATATTTTACATTGGAAAAAGTACCTCTGATAATTTAAGAGTAGCAACAATGGCTTTCTGGTCGTAGTTCCATGTAATGTACGGCACATCCATAGCTTGGCGTATTTTCGAATTGGCTCCATCGCAACCCAACTGTAACCATAGATGTATAACAAAATTATCAGTCAAACATACTTCAAAAATATCAAAAACGGAAATGTTTTATGATACAAAAATAACCAAAACAATTATTTACCATAAAAATACAAAAATAAACTAATGAAAGCATTAAAAAATAACAAGAATTCTTCTTCTTCTTCTTCACATTAAACGCGAAAAAAACAAAAAAGTTTTTATGTTAATATTAAAATAATAATCTTTAGAAGGACGTAACCAGAAATTGTGAATACACAAATTTGCCAAAAAAATGGCCACATCAACAGATGAAGCATCCATCGGCGATAACAAGTCGCATATTCGCATGAGATTCCGAAACTTGATTCGCAGGGTAATTGATAATCTTGGATGGATGTCACCTAATGCAGAACACATCAGACAAGGGCAAGCAATTAAAGCCGGTTATATTCCTCAAAAGTTTCTTCAGGAAAAAGTATTAAATTAATTAATTCGTCGAATCCATGAATAATTTTCAAATAATTATAGCTTAGGGATATTCTTTTAACACCGCATCATAAGAGAAAGACTGAAGATTTACAAAGCGTGGTTCTTCTCATCGAAAGAATTGCAACTTTTAAATACTTGCCTAGCGTAGATATTTCATCTAATAACAAATTTAAAAAAATGTGTAATCAAGGATTTTCTTCTAGAAAATTCTTAAAAAACTGGCAAGCGTGGCAGACTTTGCGTACGTAAATAAAGGCAAAACAATTATTAGAAATGGCCAATACCCTCAGAATATTTATGCACTGCTAAGTGGGATCATAGAGTTAAAAAGAGTTGAAACTAATACAACGGGTAAAGAATACGAAACTGTTGATCGAGGCTATAAAGGAAAAACTTTCGGTGACCACGCTATAGTTTATAACACTCCTATAATGAATACTGTTTACACCATAGGTAACAATATCATTTCCATTTATAACCAAATAATAAAATTATTATCTCCACAGTAGGCACAGAGCTGATAGTAATTTCTAAAAAAGACTTTGACGAAATTGTGGGTGACATTATCTATAAGCAATGGACTGCTATCCAGGGCGCAATGCTTGTATATGAACATTACTTCGGCATGCTCAACCACAACGAAAAAAATAATATATTAATTTCGGGAAAAATCACAGATTATACAAAGGGCTCTCTCATTTTTGATTGTTCAAATCACAGTACCCATCAAAATTCCTACTTTTTACTGAAAGGCGATTGCGATGTCATCGAATTGTTGGAAGTGACTAGATTGTACAATACGAATGGCGAAGAGTACTTTGTGAAAGCGGATATATTGGCCACTAGTCCAGGCGGACCAAATGAAAATACCCATATATCCATGAAGGCATTGGCTTTAGCTGATAAAAAGATGCAGCCCAAACCACACAAGGAGTTCATGCCTATCGTTGCTCAGAGTGACCTAAAAACTAAGAATGATATTTCAAGCAAAAGCAACATTGAACCATTCATCAATGAATCTAGCCCTTTTTCAAAAATTAGTTTGGAGGACTATGTAGCAATAAGTGGAATGCAGAGTGAAATGTTTAAAAAAATGAGTAAAGAATCGAACAAAAGGATCGCCAAAGGGTATAAAAAGTTGCTAATTGAGAAAACACGTAATTTTTCTATAATGCTTTAGTATCACGATTGATAAAACCTGCGCAAGTCAAATGGATTCGAAAACCATTTCGCATTTAGAGCGTATATCTAATGAACTACAACTGTCACCTTTAGGCGGTAATACCGAGAAGCATTTTATTAAAGTATGCACCTATCATGAACGAGGATGCTTCAACATTGGAGAGACACTAAAGAAGCGGATAATTTATTGCACCAAAGACGTCCGTGTTTTGCAGTTTCCCAAGATGATATTATTGAAGGAGATGCATGATTTGTGGAAACGGGTTGCCCGAACCCTTGATGCAACATTACCTGATGCTAACCAATTATTCCAAATTTTCATCCGTAATCGCATTTACAGTTACTACAAAAAAACATTAGTAGAAACACTATACCAAAACGAAAAAACCTGTAGGAGTAAGAATTCTTTAAGTAACGTACCCTATTCGATAAGAATACGTGAGGATTTGCAATTCACGGATATTAATATTCGTAAGAACTGTTCGGCGCAAAAGACAAGTAAATCGATAATTAAACTACATGCATTGGCACTTAATAGGAAACGAATTAAAAATAAATCCAAATAAAAAGGAAAAACTGTGTTTTATTTTCACTTGTTGTAAGAATATGATGAAGCCCGCCCCGACAAACTTCTATATTTTTCCATACATTTTCTGTTTTGTTTGTAATTATTGTACGGGGCTGACCTCGATATACCAGTGCCCGTACAAAAAGGGGGTTGTTGGAGAGTGGACTGGGGCTATATCGTGTGGCAAGAGTCTTCGCGGGTTGTGCCACGTGGCACGCGGCTTTGATGGTAGATGCCGGCGGAGTGTACCACGTTGTACGCGCCGGGTGAAGGAGGATTGGGATGAAGGTCTAGCACTCTAGCCGATGGTACACTTGGTACGGGCTAAAGAATTGTAGGAGGATTGTTGGACAACGGAGTGAACCCCTTGGTCGCGTTTGCGTTGGCAGAATCAGCAGAGAGTACCACCTGGTATGAGCTAATCTCCATCCTACCACGTAAGTAAAACGATGGTTTTGCTTGAACGCTAGTAACGTGCAAGTAAGTTTGCCAGTGTGAACGCTCGAGCGAGTTGCGTACAAACTTAAAATTTCGACCTTGACTCTTTGTCATGGATTTTAGCGATTTGCACAAGTAAGTTTGACTGTGTGGACGGAACAACGAACTTAGGGTACAAAGTACAAACTTATTAGCATTTTCCCCATATAGTTTATGGATTTTTTTTCATGAAAATTGATTTACAAATACTAAATATGAATTAAAATGAATTTCTATATTAGGGTGATTCGTTTTCTTTGCCCCATTAATCAAATATTATTCTGAACATTAAAAACAAACAAAAATCCCATCAAAGACGAGTTCTTAATTTTATAACTAAGTACCCGCTAAATTAATTAAAAATTATCCCACTGTAGTCTATAAATTTGGGATACAAACCGTGTTACATCATCATTACCAGCCAATTTATTATGAAAGTATATGTAAAAAACCGATACATTTATTAATCTATGGCTTGAATTATTAGTTTTGCGTCATAACTTTACAGCCCTATACCTTCAAGGTCTTTGACGAAATCCCGTGGTTTGCAGCGTTTTATTAAAGTGTCAGGCTGGACGCTCAACAAAACGGTCGTATAATTTGCGCAAATTATATGTTCAAGTAAGTCGTTGTGTCTGGATGAAGCTTAAATGTTGTCTTATGTAAGTACACTAAGTTTGGTATAAATTGGTTCGTAAATAAAGAAATGGCAAGAGTGGTAGTGAAACTTGTGTCACCATGTATATGGTATATTTTATAATACCACGAAATTCTTTTAAAGAGTAAAAAAAAAATCTAAAACTATTGTCACTCTAGTATAGAATAAATTGTTCTGTTATAACAAGAGCAAATAAAGTACCGAAAAATTGGCCGAACCAATTTCACTTTTGCGGTCTAGGCTCTTATAAAAGATTTTAAGTGGCGGGTGACGATAATTGCAAGATAATAATTGAAAATTACACACACACAAGATCATTAACAATGTTACTATAAATTATATAAATTTAGTTGATATTGATATTTGTGTCAGTTTTGGCGTTTGCTTAGCTGACAGTTCCTGCCACAAAGGTGTTCATCAATTACTGAACTCTTCACATTGGATGACCATTTGAATGATTTGATTGTCACTTATGACCTAAGCTAATCACAGCATACTATTCTCTTAATTACCCGACATTACCCGATGTAGAAGTTTTCGCCGACCGTAAAAGGTCTATGAGCGGCCACACAAAAGTTTTCGAGCCAATCAGGTTATCCCGGACGGATTCGTACATTCGGGCAGAGATGGAAAAACAATAGTTTTAAGATAAATTATGTGGAAAATATGATATGTGATGGATGATAGCTATCAATGACAATTATTTATTAAACTGGAAGCTTTTGAATAGTTCTTTGAAAAGACATCACATATGGTGCGGTAGTTAATGCTTTTTACGGCATCTATGTTGGGGTGGTCAGTTTTAACAGAGAATCATTGAATGGAACCAGAGAATACATTTTGCAACTATAAATAAACAAAGGTCTTTAGTTGGAAAATTTAAGTTTCGAAAAAATGCTAAGTCCAGAGGTCGGAGGCGAAAAAACCTCTAAGAAAATTTTACACAAATTAAGATTCCGCGCCATAGTCAGACGGGTTATCTGCAATCTAGGCTGGTTAACACAAAAAGGTGATTTAAAAAGGCATCAACAAGCTGTATCAAAATATGCTGTGGCCAAATTTATAAAAAATGAGGTAAAAAGAACTTGCAGTAAGGAACACTTTGTAACGGTTGACTCTCTAGGTAAGAATAATTCTTTCGAAACCTCACTTCACAAGAACTGATAGAGAAATCGAAATGGTAGTATCAGTATTAGAAACCATTCCATATTTCCGAAATTTTGAGAGGGTAACAAAATTTTTTCGGGAAAAGAAAATGTTAAGGCATTCCTTTTACAGAATATTCTTAGAGATCTAGGCAATATTGCCGATTATATGTATGTAAAACCTGGAACTACAATAATAAAACAAGGGCATGAGCCTTGGTATATATTTTGCCTTCTGAACGGCACAGTCAACATTAATAGAATCGATATCGAACCCACCAGTGGCGTAAAAATGAGTTCCGACACGAAAGGTCATACGGGAAAAGTTTTTGGCATCTTTTCTATCCTTTACAATCATCTTAGAAGGACCACTGTTACTTCAATAAGTTTATATGCACCAAATGAATAGGTTCAAGTGTAATTAAAAATTTTCTTTTAACAGTTGGATGTGAATTTCTGAAGATAAGTAGAGAAGACTTCGACCGAATCTTGCGATGTACAATTGAGAAGAAGTGGAACGAAATAAATTTTGTCAGAGGAATATTTAGTAAATATTTTGAACTGTTCACTGATATACAGTGGAAAGATATAATGTCCTTTTCGAGTATTGCCAATTATGAGGTCAAAGATGTTATATGTGACGCACATGATGAGCAATCAATGAGATATAGTTACTTTTTAATAAAAGGAAAGTGCATTTTGATGGAAAAGATATATATAGGACACGACCGGGATGTTAACAAAAGAAGTAGTGATAAAACTGTTTCTAGCAGTATTTCACCCTTATTAGATGAAGTCCGCAAATCAGTAGTAACATCCAAAATGTCTTGGATCCAAATGATTACAGAAAAATGCGAAGGTCCCACTACTAAGTTTAGACATAAGGGAAGAAAGAGTTATTTGGAACCAGATATCGGAAAACCTTATGGACAGTGGAAGCAATAAAATACATTTTCATATTATCATTATAAATTCAATACAATTTTATAGGGCAGGGGAGGTGGAACCCACACTTCAAAACTTGAAAAAATTTGCCAAACTAAGTAAGAGAGATTTAATCGGTTGCCGCAAATTAATGAAAAAATCAGCAGTTAGCTGTACCGAGTATAAGCCTCGTTGTCATATACATCCAAACCCATTAAAAAAAAATAAAACAATTTCAGACTTGCTGTTGAACATAAAAGTAAAGGATACTTGAATTCAATTTCAAAGCAAAACCTTTCTTTGGCCAAAATGGGAATTGAGTCGCACATGATAAAGGTTTGCGCGTACCAACAATCTGCTTGCTTTAACATTGGCGAGTGTATGATAAACCGACTGATGTATGCAGACACAAAAACAAAGGTTTTGAGGGTACCTAAGCTGATACTACTTCGCGAAAGGCCCACTTTTTGGAACCAAATTGCCACTTATATTAACAATACGTTGCCTAGTGAAAAAGATATACTAAATATCTTTAAAAAAAATAGAAAGTTTCGCGACTATAAGCAACAATTACTCAAATCGGTAATGCCAGCAAATGTGGCACTTAAATCTGATAATCATATTTCTAATGTTCCACTGTCATTGCGCGTACAATACGACTTTATGTTTGCGGAAGAAAAGCAGAAAGAATATTTAAAGGAATTTTAGGAATTATATTAAATTATTTTAATATAAAGAAATGTAATTTAAGGCTTATAATTAGTATGAAAAATTATTTTTATGTATAATAAAGCAATTGAAACAATGTGTATAATGCAGTTTATTATAGTAAACTAATTCAATTTTGAAAACTTCATAATTTTGTCAGAAGAAACTTCAATGTTCAAGGGTCGAAAAATCTGGTGGGGGATTTGGAAAAGGGTCATAGGGGCTAACGATATAAGAAAGAAATGGAACAAGACAATGAAAAAATCAATGTAGAAAACACGTACAAAACCCTACACTCTCAAGCGATTCTTAAATTTAAAGCGTGTGTGAGAAGAGTGATTGAAAATAGACACTGGCTTGTTTTGGACGAAAGTATCACTGCTGCAGAGCCATCGTTAATCAAACCCAGATTGAATCAATATGATTCTGAACACAAAGTATATTCAATAATACCAGAAGATATTTACACATTTAAAGTAAGTCCAACAAACCTGTTTCATTGGAGCTTTAAGAGTAATGATTTAAGGCTCGCACAATTTTAATGCAACCACCTGAATCAAGAACATGGCAAGATTTGCAACATATTTCCAAAATACTTGCAATATTTCCCGCATTCAGTAAATTTTCTGAAGTGAATAAGTAGATTACAATAACTTATATTAGAATTCAAATTTGATACTTTCAGGAAGTGCTTCTAAAAGCAGCTCAATATTCAAGACTTATGTGCTTGGCTCCAAATAAGTTGATCATTTCGCAAGGGTCTAGGCCACAAGCATTATACTGTATCATGAGTGGCAGCGTTAAGTGGAAAGAATTCGGTCCAGTGACAACAGAAAATTTTGAAACGGTTTTTACGACGACTTTACGAAATATTCACAGTGGTAAACTCATAGGCGACAGGTCTATACTTCTGAATGTGCCCCAACCAGCTACCGTTGTGACCTCCAGTAAGTCTTACATAAACTTTTGGTGAATTAAGAAACTGTTTTGGGTAGGTTACTGCGAACTGTTATGGTTCGGTCGTTCCGACTTTGCAAGATGTCTCAAGGTGCCAATGATGACTTGTTGGGATGAGATTTACAGTGCCGTCAAAGAATTTCCCTACTTCCAAAATTTAGAAGAGTCGTCCATACGGGATATTTGCATGATCAGCAACATTGTTGACTATGAACAGGGTGAAACAATTTTGTCGGGAAGAATTAGCAAAAGTTCCTATTTCGTCTTGAAAGGAGAATGCAATTTATTAGAATCATTGCATATGAGGCGCTATTATAACAATGTGGGCGAAGAGATGTTTAAACTTATTATTGATCAATCCGACAATATGACTATGTTTTCACACTCAACGCATGCTAGTGCAAAATCATTGCAAAGTCTTCATCTTAAATTTAATTCTCAAGTTGCAAACCGTCCTCGAATTAAAACTGCGGTAGCTTCAAATACAACGTTAATGGAGTCAACTAAAAGCGAACGTCTTACAGATATGATACAAATTAATCAGAGCCATGGAGTTCAACATGCACCGCCAAAAATTCAAAACCAACAAGTCGGAAGACCTACACGATCTACGTTCCAAAAGTCAAAGATGTTAAGACTTTCCGAGAGTAGCGTAGAAATTGAAACGTATAAATTAACATTTATAAGTAAAATATTTAATTGAATACAATATTGTCTACATTTAGGAGTGCATTGGCCATAAAAACTAAACGCAAGGCAAAGAATATTGAGGCTCATGAATGTCGCAGGTATCTCAACTATGTCATAGAAGCTCGTGAAAAGTAAGTTACAAATTTAAGATACAAACAATTATTTCGAAAGATTATCTTAAATTAATTCCTTAGAAAACAGCCCTTTGACACTACAGGATTCGAGACAATATTCGAGGAAAAGATCAACGATGACGCCGAGATCCATTTCATTAAGGTAAAATCTTCAAAGAAATTAAACAGTCATCTGATCAAGAAAATTTCCTAGGTTTGCACCTTCGGGCGCTTATCTTGTTTTAACATTGGAGAGATCTTCCTTCGACGGGCAATTGTAGCTGGAACAAGTGTGACCCTATTGGAAATTCCAAAACTGGTCCTTTTAAAGGGAACTCAAAAGACCCTAATATGGAACCGTATCGCCCGAAACCTTAATACTTTTCTGCCTACAACCTCGGAAATATCTGAGAAGTTTATTATGAAACGCATGTACCGCAAATACAAACAACAAATCTACAATCAAGCTTTTAAGACAAAAAAACCCAATACGGGCAACTGTATTGCAAATGTGCCGTTGTCGATACGAATCGAAGAGGACTATGACTACTTGGATGAGTTGGAAAGGAAAAAGTACTTCAGGAGGATGTTCGATGACTACGAGTAAGAGTTCTCCATACTTTACACTCTCCATCATTTATAAATTATAAATAGATCTTTCTTTGCTAACAAGATGCTTGGTTTATACAGGAAGTCCACAAACTTTACGCTAATAATAGTTCAGCCTTTGTAATAATTATTAATTTCGGTGGAAATAACATAAACAATGTGATTGCTCGAAACTAGTCCCTAAATCAATTTAAACTTCTAATTAAATGATAGCTTTAAATTTTTTATATTTTTTATTTGAATCGCATTAATTTGGCTTATTTTCTCGATTGCAGGTGGTTGTTAATAGAAAAATACTTTAGGCACCATAATTTTTCTTATGTTAACAACTTTTTGAGGTATTAATTTGTATTGTCAAAATTAAAAACTGTAAAACCTGCTCGAGAAAATCTTAAAATTGTTTCTTTATTCGGTGTCCGATTTTAAAAATTAAAAATTGGCTATTCTATTAGAGCAAAGCTTTCAGTAATTAAAAATTATGAGTATTAATAATTTTAAATCTAAAAAATGAATTTTTGCAATTGTGGTGGTTTTAATAGTTGTCAGTACTATTAACATTTCATTTTGAACAATAATAATTATTAATATTAATGTTTATACAATACATCAATATTTATAACTATTGATTTCGTTTTTATCTCAAAATATCTCAAAATTAATATATAAAACTAAATCCAAAATAAAATTTATTTTTTTCAGGACCATTTAAAAGTAAAATAAATATGTATTTAAAATTAATTTAAACGCCATTTAAAATTGTTATTTAAGTAACAAATCCGTGAACTTGTTACGTACTAATGATTTTTAAGCAGGACTGGAGCGAAGCGACGGGCACCACGAGTGCGTGAAATTGCAAATCACGAATGCACGAGTTGAGTATAATACTTTTTTGTACTCATTCACTTCATTCACACTAAAGTCGTATTTCACGCACGTAAAACAAACTCCTGAAAAATGTAACCTGATATCCTGCAGTGTTACAAATAAACATAAGCAATAAACAATAGTTATTGTACGTTACTGTTTTTGAAACAAACAAAAAAAACTTCTCGCACTCGTTACTATTTGTACGAATTCTTCGTAAATTTCAATTCAACCAAATTCAACTATGTTTCGATAACAACTTTTAACTTTCCCTTTGACTTTTGACTTACTTTGCTAATCATAGTCAGGCCGCAAACCTCCATTTACATTACATGACGATTCGGAATACAGTATATTTAATGCTAACATTCCTTGTTTTTACGGTTGATAATATGAAATACAGCTTACTACATTATTTATAATATCTATTTTAATTATGTACGTTTACAATTAGAGGCAAAATAATTATTAAAAATAGGATGAAAATTGGTGCGCCATCTAGAGGTTTTTTCACAACAATATTTTTTGGGCACAAGTGCGTAAAAGTGCCAGTACCTACCGTGTGTGCCAAATGAGACTATACATACAGTGCGATCATTTAAGTAGTACCCCCCCCTCTGCTAATTTCTAAACTAGGCAACTTATGAAGCTTAAATTCTAGAATATGTATATAGACACCACTCTGCCCTTGAAACTATCAAAAACAGTTGAATCCAGCCATAGGTGGCGCTGC
>JASKGO010003347.1:0-61514 GCA_030556065.1 Holobus sp. GC000080 | reverse complement strand
TTTCTCTCCAAGTAAATTGAACTGCTCGTGAATTGAAAAAGCGCAATTCACATTCGTATAACATTTCGATCGCGTGTTATTCAATTAACGAACGTAAATTACCGCCGTACTAGTGTTATTTATTACGATTGCTCAGTTTTTGCTCGCGCGCATCACGAACCATACTTTATATCAATTAATGTTGGCGCTTTATGCTCAATATATTTGAATATTCAGTTATGTTGTAGCGTTATTGGTAAATTATGGTCATTACTCACCGATTTGCAAATGATTTCAGCGGCTAATTGAAAGAACACTCACCTGAAACAATTACAAAAACAAAATTAGTTAAATTTTACATAGATTTTAACAACAAACAGAAAAAAAAAACCATATTTTTCATAGTAAAATAAATTTATAATTTTTTTTCATAATGCAAACGAGTTGGTCTAATCATAAATAATATTCACATAAGGATGTAAGCAATTTATACCTACGACGGGTTTCAAATAATTTATCCTTTTTGTCGCGAATAATTAATAGCGAGGTGGTCATATATAATAAATATTATAATACTTTTGGGAAATCGTCACATTAAATATTCTTCTTCTACGAAATAAATAATTATTTTTAAAACATATTTGTTTTTTTTTTTAATTATATTTAATACATAGACCCTAAACAGGAAATCGCAAAGTGTTAATAAAGTAGTTCGAAACTGATACCTTATATTTTTGTAATTACTTCGCTAAATTAATTAATTAAAGAGAGGAAAGCTATTTTTTATGGCAAATTGCGAGCGGACGCTTATAATTTACAGCGTATAATTACACCAAGGGTCATTAATCAAGGACGAAACTGATTTGCGAAATTAACAATTAACCTGACTGGTGGTACGAGTATCAAACATAATTATTGACAGAAAATGTAATTATTTTCACATAAAATTTGCCTAAAGTCGCGTTGTCAATTTAATAGTAGTTTTTATTGCACGCAATTAAAATGCAGTAAAACTGTACTTAATTGCAATTGAAAGATTTTTCATTGCTGCTTTTTTTAATCACTTTTTCCGATTTTTTTTTTTTTACTTTGTTTTATTCGCTTGAAACTAAAATTAAATTATTACATTTAAATATATTGTCTATCGTTTTTGATGTTTTAAATTATTACTGTAATAACTTATTTCTAATTTTGTATAATTTTTAAATAAAAAATAATATAAAGGCGATTTAAATTTCGTTTCTATATGCTAATTTAACAATAACAATAAATATTAAGTTTTCTACGAAAGAAACTGACAAAATTATTAGAAAATGTTTTGTTTTGCAAGAAAATCAATCATAAATATTAAAATATTATTTTTTTGAATAAAGTAAAATATATTTTATGAAAATTTGTGTTGATAAATCAATTTATAGCAAAACCAATAATTCAGCAGTTGAAAAAGAAAATCCCTTTGAGCGATTTTTAGATGCTGAAAACAGGTGCTATATTTTCAAAACCAAAAATTTCACAAAAGGGTCTCAAATATAAAAGAAAACATTCCAAAAGAAAGCAATCCTTTTCATTCTTCAGAATGTATGCTCCAAACATACAATGAAACACGCGTAAAACTGCATTCATTTCAGTGCGCACATAATGCTTAATATAAAGATTTCTGATTGTCTCTGCCGATAACAAAACTTCTCAGATTACATATCATTTATTTGTGGGGCGATTACAATGAACGCCCCAAAAACATCTAAACAATTCGCACAACAACAACAACTAAGTTTGATAAAAGCACGCAGCAACCCATTCGGATTTACATGAAATCAGAAGCGAATCAATCAAAAACAGAAAAATATAATTAATCTTACCTCTGAGCGAAAAAAAAAAAACATAAAAAAATAATAATTACGGCTTTTCTCTGCTTATTACAAATACATTTATACATTTGGAAACCACAACAATGAAGAAAATTAATGACCGAATCAGTTTCCAACAAAAGCCCTCGTAATAAATTGGATGCTACTGAACTCAAACTCCTATTCCATCCATCTATACATCCGATTCTCTTTCTGCAGCATGCATTTAATAAAGATCAGATTGATGATGAGCTGTCAACGCTTTGACCGTTCATCAAATCCACCAACCGAACATTCCTACATTTATAAATAAACAGCAGGAACAACTGGGTAAAGAAGAACAAAAAAGAATTGGCATTTGGGAATATAACAACGTAATCACAACGTTACGAGTTGCCCACAAACATAAGTAAAATGTAATCACGGTGTAAATTTTAATAGAAACAAACGTGCATTTATATTATGTAGTTGTAGATGAATAAATGTAAAAAAGAGAATGAAATTGGTCCGCGGCGGTGGCGGCACGCGATCCTCTTTACGATCGTTAATGAGCAATAAGGGTGATTAGGGGGCGTGCTGGACACGACGGGGCTTTTGATGTCGGCCACCCCTTAGGCGGACCCGCTGACCGAAACTTTAATAATAGCCATTATTTTATTCATATACAAACAAACGCATCGCTGTATAATAACTATCAAAGCAATTTTTAAGACATTTTCACAGAACAAAATTGAAAAAAAATAAAGAAATCAAATAAAACAAAAAGTTGGTATGCATTACTAAGTGAAATATTTTCGGTTTCCACTTCGTATGCTATGCCTTTGGAAAGAATTCCGACTGGAAACTGGATTCGATAAATTATGCGGCTTATTAATGGCGTTTCAGGTCGATAAAAGTGTTTCATTAATTTGGATCGCCTCGGAAAGAAAGAATGAAAAGAACAAACGTGACGAATTTTATTCTTCTTTATGTCCATATAATTAAGTCGTTAAATTATTAAAGTTATTATTACAAAGGAGCGAGCACTCGTTTATTTTATATAATACGTTTACTTAATCAGATTATACGGATGGCCGAAAAATCGGTTCGTCATGCGTATCATCAAAAATTCGGGTGCAGCTTTTTCATTTTTTTAATCGTTAACAGTCTCTTAAATTTAGACATAGACCATAGACTGTACATTTACAGCCTGAAATAAAAAAATATTGGAGAAAAAAAAATCAATTCTTCGGGGAATCACTTAGGTAGAGCAATTTTTCTCTTAATTTGTGGCCTCTCCTGCTGAGAGAGGGTGGTACTAAATCTTTTTTCCAAACTCTTGACCGCATAGCATAGAATTGATATGTTATTTTGACTAGCTGTCAATTTTCTAATAGCTAAACAGTTCTACTTCGAAAATTTGTGAACTCCACTTCATCTAAAAATGTGCTTAAAAAATAAGAAAACGGAAAATGGTAGCAGAAAAAAAAAGTAAAAGTATTATTAAGTCTTTAAATATACAAAATATGGTAATTAGAAAAGGCACGCAATCAATTAAAAAGTGCCGCAATTCATTATACCGATAAGAATCGTTACATATTTATAGTATTCATATGCTAAGTGAATAAAAAAAACTGTATAATGAGTAAAATTATTACCACTCGCATATACAGTGGTACAGCAGTAATAACATGAAGAAATGTCTCATTTCAATATTTAAACAAATGCAAATTTGCATTAATTGCACTCTTAAAAGCACACAACAAATTTATATTTATAGTTTCGCGTTTTATATTGCTTGGCAAATTTACCTGTTTCACTTACATTTAACGATATCGATAACTATATTTAAATTATTTTTTCTATGGAATTTTATTACTGTTTACTTGCATATAAGGTTCAACTTCTTACAATAAAAAAAACTGTGTGAGATTTCTTTAAATAAGCTCAAATTACATTACAATTTGATTGATGGCGAATGCAAAGGAAAGCAATACTTTAGAAAAGTGCAGCAAGAATTTAAAGAATTTCTTCGCTTGGAAAAATAAAATGCAGATGCTTTGGAAGGAATGTTTTAGTGGCCTTATAAAGGTAAATAAATTGTAACGTAATTATTTCACATCAAGAAAAAAACAGCTAGAAATTAGTAAAATTAATATTATTTTTTTTTTTACAATTTGTAACTATAAAAGCAGAAAATAATTCAAAACAGAGCATCATAAGATAATTAATGCAAGCACTGAGAGTGCTATAGTGTCAAAATTAATGCAGGGTGATTTGCGAGCGCCACATGTCGCAATATAAAGACGCAATCCAGATGAACTGACGCGCAAAGAGGGTAAGCGCCAGCAGCAAGCAGCAAATGCAGAACGAAAGCTCTGTGCAACTGCACCAGTAATGACGTCGCGACGCTCTAGTGGCGCGTGAAATAGTTTACCAGCTCTTCCCCTCCGTATACAGATAAATCTCTTTTTCGCAATCTTATTTAAATTACATATATTGCACATTTATTTGTATATATTTTTTTATTTCCAAAGAAATAATAACGTAGAATATGAGTATAGATAAATCGTTTAAGAGGGTAATTAAAGCAAAGATATAGCTTTAAATAAATAGATGGTCGCAGACGAAGAAATACGAAACAACATTTATGGCATACTTATGAGCAATAGAGCGAGTTGTAAACGAAGGCATTAATGGTACCTGGAGGCCATCCACATAAAATAATATCAGCCTATTATTTAGATAGTCGGGAATAAATCACACCGTCGGAATTGACTGCAAAAGAACCGCGCGCGCAAATTCAACACAAACTAAATTTATACTCTCGCAACAAATCCGCAGACAAACTGAACTCAACTTCAACAAACAGACAAAGTTCGCGTGCAGAAATAATAATAATAATAATAACAATAATAGCGAAGAGTACGGCGAGAGGTAGCAAACTGTTTTACAATATTTTTCATTTATTAATTATTTAAATATTAAATTATTCGTATTTTTTTTATTATTGTAGATTTTTGTTACTAAAAAGATTCTGATTTAATATCTATAAAAGGAAGCCAAAAATAAATCAGCAAATAAATAAATGAAAAAGAAAACACACGAAAAGCAAAAAAAAAAGAGTAAAAATTCGCAAGATTTAGCAGCTAAACAAGAATCGGAGCAGCGAACAAGCGAATAAATAAACTATTGTGAGAAAAAAGGGGTTTGTAAGTTGAAAAACCGGGTTTCGATGCACCAAGTATCTACAGGATGTTCAAATTATTAAATACATTTCCAAACTTCAAAATTTGGAAACTGCAAACCATCAATAAAAGATTTAAAATCAAACTTTTCTCTAAGATTTTTTGCAACATTTTTCTCATAGCAACAAATCATAAAAACAATCAAACAAGACATAGATACAAATAAACAAAAAGCAAGGAATTAAAATGATCCCATAAAACAAACACGTAATAACTTCATTAAAAACAGTACAAACTATACAAATGCAGGAAAAAACCAATAGGGAGATAAAAAAGAAGGCTCTGTATAAAATGCAAGAGAGTTCTTTTTAGGCTCGCAGGCAGAGTGGCCCAGAGACCGTTATTAACACCGACGCAGTGGACGTTTTGATTTAATTGTCTCTCCTGTTTGTTCGGCTGTTCCTTGTGCACCATAAGGAATCCGATCAGGTGCTGCCGAAGAGGACGCATCGGCATGCAGAGAGCGCGCTCGTTGCACAAACGGATCGCGAGAGGCGGCAAAAAGCCCAACCCAACAAGGAACGCTTCCAATACATAATACAGAGACACATACAGCAGCAGCATGTCAAAGCGCAACTCCATACACCGCTTGACAGTTTTATTACGATCGAAACATGCGATTATATAATTTTTTTACCGATCGCGAGCCCGTTTTAGATTTAATTGAAGAGCGAGTCCGGAATTTCGCGCACGCAATACACTTACACAAATACAAACAGCATCTTTGGCTCTCGCCAACAGCATATCTCAAGGCTGTTTTAATACTTTAATAGTTTCTATAAAAATATAGGCAACGCGAAGATCGGTTTGAAGAAGAGCAAGCAGAGGAGAGAGGAAAAAAAAAAGGAATTCTGAACAAATATATAAATATAAAGATATGATCTTTGTCGGATATTATATCATATTATGCGAGCCTCTTCTTCGAGTCTGGAGAGAGTATATAAACACAGGTAGTTAAAATAAGAGAAGGACCGCTGATTGTTTGGCATTATCCTTGCTACTATCTTTACACAAAGTATTATTATGTGTGTGCAGCGTATCCATAGAATGGAGATGAAGATGCGGAGAAGTAGTGGAAGAACTCAAAGGGCCAGACGCCGCGCTTACATTTTACGCTCAAACGCACTAAAAGGATGAGCTTAGTCTGGCGTCCAAAAAATCTGTCCTTTGTTTTCTTATATTCCGATGAATCCATTGTTTCAACTTTTACTTCTTTTTAAATTATTATTATTTTTTTTTTTGAGATAAAATTTCAGATCAAAACTTCAAAGTAACAAAAATTTCCATGACATGAAAGATAAATGAATCTAGGAAAACTATTTAGACAGAATGCGAACTTAATCATTTGAATTACTTAATTAGGGACCTCCCAAAAAGGGCCAGGCACCACGAACAGTATGGAACACCCTCGAACAAACGGAAAAAACAAAGAAAAAAAAAACAATGCTCCATGTAAAAGTACGAAATCGGTTGAGAAGTGCGTGACCAGTGCTTTTTAAACATATAGACATATAGTACACACTACCTACGAATGTTTTACCTCTTGTGGAAATCGACGGGAGATCAGTGTCGCGCTGTTGGAGTTTATTGTGGACCCGTCACGAGCTTAGAAACTAACGCCACTCGTAAACTATCTTTATTTGCCGATACAAGGGCGTAATGAAGGCGACTTCGGAAAATATCCTTAATTAATTTTAATACTATTAATCACGCAACGCAATGTTTTATGCAAATCAATTCAAAATTTTTAACTTTTAACTTTACAAACAAACAAAAAATTGCATTTGTAATAAAAGAAATCAAATCATAATCAAAATTTTCTTCTCTTCATTTTGTTAGTATTCCTTACTACACATATATATAGTTTATTCGGAAGATGTTTCTTATTTAAGTGAGGGTTTTGTGTGTGCAGCTAATTAAAGCTATCATTATCATGTTATTTGGTATAAAGTATAAGCTGTGGGCTGTCAGTATGGAGTCGGTTGAAAGTGGGCTAGTCCCCATTTGACACTCGTCATTGTGCATAAACGGATACGAAATAGTAATTACCGAAGGCTCACTTCTTCAGCTGTGCCAACCAACAGGTTGCACTATACACACACACACACACACACACAACACCCATAAACAGAGAAAATAAACTCGCAGGATCAACGGAGACTGATACACGAACACGTTGATTACGGTTCAGGATGTTTATTTTTCAGCTCGTGGCTACTTCCACCTTATTATGTTAACTTTGTGGGCTCATCTTTTACCTCATAATTCTATTCAAATGAATATTCAAGATTTATTCAAGTTTACGCTATACGCTACACGGTGAAGATGATTCGCTGGCGGTAGCAAATTGATTTAAATTCATCGCATTTTAATTATATGCTTTTGGATGGAAAAATTATGCTTCAAATTGGTTATATGAAACCGAATTTAATCGGCTGCAAACTGAAATAATTAGTGTAATTATTTCTTATTATTTATGCAAAACGATTTGACGTGTCAAAATCGCATATTTAATTTTTAAATTAATAAAATTATAAAATCAAAGATTTCAACCCCTAATTAAAAAAAAAATAAAAAATGCTAAAAAAATAAATTTCTGAAAGAATATTTATATGGATACCGATAACAAAATCAAAAAAGAATAAATATTGTGAAATTTGCAAATCCCACGTTCGGTTCCCATGGGTATAGAGTTTACATGAAAGTTTCGTTTGCACCTGCAGAATGAGACGCGTTGATAAAGATCAGGTCCGAAGAGGCGACTCGTGTGCATATACTGTACGTATATGTATTCATGGGGCAGCCATCCAGCCAACCAACTATCCAACCAACCAACCAACCAACCAGCCAACAACGAAGCATTGAAAGAACGAAAAAGCAACGATGCGATGCCATCGTGTGGATATGTCAACTGGTGATTTAGCAGGGTCCGCTCGTAAAGGAGCCTCGCGGTCATATATTTTACGGTACGATTTGATATCCCCGGTAACGGTAAAACAATAAAACACTGCGGGTAGTTATTGCCATATAGTATACACCACTCATACAGATACACCGTACGTATAGAGTGGTACGTATAGAAGATACACGTCTGGAGTCCGGCGGGCGGTCAACGGCGCCAACTTTCGATGCCCGCGCGGGCTCAACGCAGCCCAAGAATCTCACTAATGCATTCACAATATGAACAAATCCAGCATCCACTCAGTGTCTGCCTGCTCCACACACTAGCCACTACTACTAGTCAGAAAAATCGTGAAACTTGTGAGAGTTTTGGTTTTCATTTGAAATTTCGAGAAGCGCTCGATGAAATTCGAGGATAAGCTTAGTGAGGAGACTACTTTTTTGGATGTGTATAGGTACTATGTAAGGAAGGATCATTTCTATGAGAAAGGTCTATCTGCAGGACAAATTTAAAGACAAACTAGAGAATGTCACTGCGCAGCGGGTTGCGAATGATGGAGTGGAGGCTTCCTGCGGTAACAATTATTAACGAATTAAAATAAAAAAGCCAACGGACAGATTGAACGTAAAACAGGAGAAGAACTTTCTTGTGTTTGTACATGTTTAACGATCGGTTATGCAGACGATTCGCGTATGATTGATGAATTTCTACGTTTGTGATGATTAATGTCTTATCTTTCTTTATTTTTTATTTTTCTTCTGTTGGTTGTTTTCTTACTTTGAATAGGATTTTTTAAAGCAGAGGGCGATAGCATTTAAAGTTCATTGGCTACCAGCTATGATATTATTGAATAAAAACAATTTAATTTTATAAATATAAATTTCAATGAATAGTTACTAAATAGTACCAAAAACTGATAGTAAAATTGCCAAAAGAAAAACCATCTCTCATGGAGACTTCAACGTTTCTACAAGCGATGAACCCAAAAATTTCTATTTAACAATTGCAGAGATCAAGTTGAAAATTTCCAAACAAACCTCTCTGATAGAAAAATGAAGACGAAAAAGAGAACACAAACAAATTAATAACTCATAAGCGAAGGCAACAAAATGAGAAATGAGTATAATTGCTCAGAAAAGACGAGGCAGGTAAATTACCATCAGCATCACGTTTCGGAAATAGGAAGAAAACGGGAGCTTCCTCATTATTCATTTCGAAACGATTAATCCCACAAATATTTACACAAAACGGCCCCAAAGAGAGAATCTCTTGACTCGATTGTAGAACAGCCGGCCACCCGTCGCGTTGAAGGGTGGCCATTTCTTCGTCCACGTCTTTTTTTGACAAGTGTGTGTTTACTATCCCGTACCGTACAATCGCACTAACATTCAGACAAGAAGAGGAAAGGAAGAAGCAACATCAGCAAGCAAAAGAAACTATACGCACGGCATTAACAAAAACAGTCTAAAAAAAAAAAAACGAAGAAGAGCTTTCGCTGCTTGTGCTGCTGCTAACTTGTTAACTTAAGAAATTGGTGCGCGCAACACTGTTATTATTATCCTTCAAGTAGATTCTATGTTGTTAGAAAGATTATTACCATTAAACGCCAGAAGAGCTGAACGTCATAAAGGCGCAAGCAGGAGACGAGCAGTTATGTGTATTATAATCAAAAACTAAGCAAAAAGTCCGCTCCGCTTTGCGTGCACTTTGATGGGCATACCACAACTGGGACGGACAGTTCATTACCATCGCAGAACCTTAATATGCAGACTTCAACGCCAGCGAAACAACTCCAAGTGGTGCAAGTGCAAGCACAACCGATTTCTACAACGAATCGATCAATTTTACGTTTCTGTTTTCACTTTTCACAAGGAAAATTAACATTTTTGCTGTAACAATAATCTATTTTTTCGAAAAGGATTTTCTTCGTGAAAATCCTCCAAAATTAAATTATTTTTAAATTTGTTCTACATTTTTTAAATTTATGTGACTTTAAAAGAACATAATAAAGAAAACTAAAAATTTATTATTTAAAAATTGGATTAATTTAATATTCTTTTCAATATCCTACCAGTGGAAAAAGGGCAAGGGTTTTGGCGCATAGACATTTCCTATATGGGCGAGAAGGAGAAAGAGGCCATCGATAACTTTTGAAACGCTAAACGGCGCCTAATAACTGTTATCCGTTCGAAAACGTTTGTTTGCTCAAGCACCTGGTATGAATTATGAGTTGCCGATGTCATGGAACTGCCCATGGGCCGGACGGCGCTAACAGAAGAAGACTCCACCACACACAAATGCATATTCACACATGCATCATACAACACACAACGAACGCGAGAGCTTCAAAAGAACCACAAAAGAAAATCAAAGAACAAAAAAAGAAATCAATATGCGCGACTTTCCATTTCTGATACGGCTCGTTAGTCGAGAAATAATAAATTAGTCTACCATAGCGTAATTCACCTAATCAGCGGCGATTTATATTGTTTTACGGTTCGGGGCAAGTCGGATTCAATTAGCGGTGGTAAGGGCCATCCATTATGTGCGCCTTAATACTAACTATGCGGTATAAAAGCGACGACGAAATATTCTTTTAACCAACAGCTTGGGGCACTTTGGCGTTCCGCGCTAAACGATTATCGACATAATTTATAACATAATTATAGAGCGATTGTGACAGGGTGTGATGAGATGCGTGGGACTTGCGGTAGTTGCGAGCGCACTCTTCGTAACTACACCACGGTACCATATATTCTGCGCTTGCTGTACCTATATGCACAACTCATATTTGTGGTAGTGGTGGCGATGGTACACCGAGCAGAAGAAGGACCACCAGACGAGATCTGGTCCACGGCTACGCGGCTAATGTCAGTGATTATCTAAAAGCGGAGTACCTCTGATGGATTATCATTGCGCGGATTTATTGCCCGGCCGTTGCAGAGCAGCGTAATAATACCCGTCATAACATACGTTCATTACATTCTTTCACTGCCCCTTAATGCACGTACTGCAAGCCATATTTAAAACATTGATTTTTTTTTAATTAATGCAAATGATTATTTTTATGTGAAAATAATTGATCAGTCATAAATCTAACAACATTACTGATTTTTTTTTTAAGGATTAAGAATTTTTTCATAAAAAAAAGTTGCATTGTAAAATTAGCATTTTACACCCCAATTAAGTAAATTTAATGAGCAATTTAGATAGTATCAAATAAAAGCTTAATAAATCCTTGGAATAACGTCAAAATATTTTAGCAAAGCAAAAGAACATAAATTGCAAATAAAATGCAACGCGTCAAATGAGAGAGGAGACCATTAGGCAAAATACTCCATGAAAATTGTCACAAATTACAATAAAACGATAGTTTTGCTTAGTTATCTTATAAAATGTGTACTTAAAGAGCCACTAAGGAGATATCAGATTTGTAAAACAAGCCACAAACAAATAGAGGCGACTCTTCTAGTCGAGAAAAACAAGTTTTTCAAATAAAATGCCAATAATTTCTCCAGTCTTTTACCACATTTTTCTCTGTTTCTATTTGTACGGGGAAAAAGTACAAAAAAAAAATGACTATTAATTTAAATATAAGGCAAAAAAATAAAATAAAATTGAAAAGCAAACAAAGAAAATTTATATTCGCAAATGTTCAACTTAAGGCCCGCTCTGCAAACAGAATCTTTTTCAATTTTCTCATCATTTGACAGACAGATAAAGTGGTACCACACGTAAAGTTAGTTATACCAAGGGGCATTAAAACAATATACGACCGTTTTTGTGTTTTTCCTTTCTTTTTAAGCTGCTGCCCTTCTGTGATCTGGTTCATAAAACCATCAAATAACTCACGAGCGAAGAAAGCCAAAAGGCAGAAAAATTCCTACCGTTGATGGCTACGTAGACTCAATCAACAAGGCAGAAGATGCTTGCATACCCGCGAAAGATGTCTTAAATGGGCATTTATACAGAGGGGAAAACCATTTGCTTAAATTTGCATAAATTACCGCTTATGCGAATCGATTGGGCAATTAAGCATTTTATAAAACAAGCGACACTTAATTCATTAATTAAGCACGAAATTTACTTTTATGCCCTAATTACATGTTTTTTTTTTTACAATAAATTCTTGGCAAAAACAAAATTAATGAAAATACCAAAAGCATTTTTTAAGTAATCTATTGATTTTAAAACTGAAGTAAAGTGAAAATCAAAAAGTAAATAATAAAACAGTTTGAAAACATTGCACGGGATATGATAGTCTGATGGCGCGAGTATCGGATTGCCGGAGATATAATCAATCTTTACATTTAATAATTTATTTGGGTGCGTATGCATATATGTATGCGATATGGTAATGGTTCGAAGAGGAGTGCGCGAATGAAAGAATAGACGGTGAAGGAGCCCCCTGGACAGGTGCCCCCTTACAGGACGACCAATTATCCGACGACCCGCTGGGCCGACTCCAGCACGGCGCGGAATGCGCGCGACCACCGACAACTTAAGTCGCTTTATTCACTTAATAATAATGCACGTTGATATGATTTACAAAGAACAATCACACACAGCTCATTTGGATTCAAATCACTTCGACGCTAATTCTATTATACAAACCCTCAAACCGCATGTTCCAACGAGAAAAAATTAAAAAATTACCACAAATTTTTTTTTCTTTTCTTAGAAATTTCAAATTCCAATTTTTATAAAAAAAATACCTCTATCTTTATTTATTTTAAGGATTAGATCTTATCACTTAAACTCCATTAGAATATATAGGGAAAATTATAGAAGTAGTTAATATTTATCCTTAAAAAGGACAAAGGACGCTAATTCGATTACCTGACTTCTCTAACCGAATTAAAACAACAAAAATATTTTTTTTTTGCAAAAAAATCTCTTTGTTTTTGATGGATTCAATATTATCAGCAAAAATAATAAAAACTTCAATTGGGAAATTAAAGAAAGTTATTAATTATCTTTGAAAAGAACCATAAAAATAAGAAAATTTTAAATAAAAAAAAAAAAAATTCAAATGACCGTTATAAATAGTACATGGAAAACATAAGATAGATAATCCATTTAAGTAATTTAACTAAAGGAAGTAAGAATAAATATCGAAAGCATTTAAGAAGATGGATCATAAACAAGATGATAAAGTAGTAGTGGTAGCTGAAGGAAATTGAAAATAAATGGGAAAATTTAACTGAGGCAATAAGTGTAATTACTCAAGCTAACAATCAGGTGAAGAAAGAAGTCTCTCGGGTTTTACTATAAGCAAGCTTACGACGTACCATCCAGCTAGCCAGAGCCTATACAAGAGAGCTTTCAAGAGCTGCACTCACGAACATTACAAAATTATACACGAGACGGCTCGGACCTTAAAGGTATAAAACATCCTTACAGTTTAAAAAGGCAATAACTTAAAATATGTTTACATAAGATTGTCAGTGGATCCGCCTATGCAATGATTTATGGTCGGCCTGATGAATATGCAATGCACACCACAACACAACGGATTTCAATAAACCTGACATGATAAATGGATTAAACTCGTACGCGCAACACACACGCACACACACACACACACACACACACACACACACACACACACACAGCCACACATCCAGAGAAATAAAAACAGAAACAAAGAGGGAAAAAAGGAAGCAAAAGAAAAGTCAAAAAAGGGTACAAACAACGGATACGCTTTACGTTTTCAAGCACGTAGTAATATTCGGACGTGTTTTACGTTTTTATTCTCTTCATTCTGCTGACTTTTTCCCGCCGTTTTTATTTTAGTTAATTCTTTGGCAAGTTTTTACTTTTACTTTGCACTTCAAACGGATTGATATGCGACGCACATTACCACCGTAAAGGGGGTTCGTTTTGTTCGCGTTGCAAAACAAATTGATTGCTTAATTGACCAGACTCGTATGCGCTGATTAATTTACTATGACGAATGCTAAAAAAGGGCCACCTACCTCGCCCTCGTGCTTTTGGAATTCTTCGTCCTCCTCGTCCACCTCGAAGTACAGCTCCGTTGATGTGATGGAGACGATTCCAGGAGCGACGATTCCGGGAGCAACTAGTTTCGCTTTCGTGCTGATGTTCACAGGACCTACCGAAGAGAGAAAACAAAAAACGCAAATGGTTAATAATTGATAAGCATATAAAAGCGGAAAGTTTAAATTACCAGTTAAATCATTATCCATGTCCCGATCGTCCATTAACAGCTCGCTATCATCCATCAAATCATTGGATTGCATTTGCTGCTGCTGATGGTGACTCCTAGAAGCCGCTAACTGAGCGTGAATTTCCTCCCGGGCCTGGAAATAATACATTTTCTTTTTTATTAAAACTGGAAGTTTGTATTTTAGAAACTGATAAGAAAAAATCAACCAAGTGATGTTAGTGGTAGGCAACCAATGTGATTGAAATTCAAATTAGTTTAAAAACGGAAATTTCGGTTCATTTGCGAAATTTAGATATAAAAAAAGATGAAATTACCTGTAAAATAGCATCTTCTGGCCCTCCATGCTCTAAGGCTGCTTTCAAAGTGGCTTCCGGATGACTGGATCCTAAAGGATTATGGACAAAACGTTTTCTTCTTCTAGCGTCGTCCTCCCACGCATCCAATTTCCAAAATTCATTTAATCTGAGCGCAAAACATAATTTTAGAAATAAAATTTAATTTAAATTTAGTAGAAATTTATTACTTGGCTCCCTGTGGATCCACATATCCCCAAGCGCCGTGCTTATTGGACATGATATTCCGCACTTTTTCCAGCAATCGGCTGGCGATGACATTGTCACGTCTTCGGGCAGCCGTAATCAAATGATCGCACATCCGCTCCTCTTCTTTTCGATCGAGCAAAGTTTGGGCGCACTGCGACTCAAAATCAGCGTGTTTGAGCACATCATCAGCACGCATTCTGTTCAAGATGAATTCAGCCTCATTGGCCACACGTACAATGTGGTCTTTCATAGCATGCGAAAGCAATCGGCCCTCATTGATTAGCTCGATGAAAGCCAAACCTGCGTGTTTCTGCAAAGAATTTTGCCATTCTTGGGAGCAGAGTAACATCACTAGTTCAACGACTGAATTGCTGTTCTTGAAAGTGGTCAAGCCTTTGCCTTCCATTAGAAGTTCCTGTCCGTGGGACCCTACAAGGGTTTTCGACAAGAACGGCGCGAAATCCACCATTATTTCGCGCAAAAGTGGACACACGGATCCCAAAGCCATCTCCAATTTTTGCGTCAGAGAGGCTTCCCTTGATGGCGTTGGAATTGTTATATGTTCTCTCAAGGTGTTAATGGGGAGTTCTTCGGGTCGCACTTGCGTGGGCGTTTGAATCATATTCTCCGCCACTCTGACCACCGATATTTCCGAATGCTGTTTTTCACCCCTTTCATTTTGTATGTTGCCCTCGATGTCGACATGATGCGACATATTCTGAATATTGCGCGGGTCTTCCTTCTGCATGACTTCACCATCTTCATTTAGATTAATGTCCGTCCAACTTTCGTCATTATTTATAATCAATTTATTGTCGTCGATGATTTCGCCACTGCCCACGTTACTGGTGTCGGCCGAATTTACAGAAGTGATTTCTTCGATTGAATCGACACTCTAAAATTTTTTTGAATAAGTATTGGAACTTTGCCAAAACAAAATGCAGTAACGAATTAAAGACGTGGTGAACATGCGTCAAATAAAAAATGTGTTATAAATCATTACATTAAATCAGTTAAATAGTTTAAACTATTATAAAATTAAAAATAACTAAAAAGGATGCATTTTCGGGTAATCAAATTAAAAGTTACCTTTGTATTAATACGAGTAGAATTACGAGCATGCCTTATTCCATCCAGAGAGTAATCTACAGAGAATCCGTGCCCAACAGACGGTCGCTGTCTTGCGCTCACCTGTTAGAGGCGCGCAATCAGCAAAGAAAGGCCAGTTATTATTTAATGAATATTTAAAAATTAGAGTTAAGTAAGAAGACCGGTTTCGAAGTAATCAATACACACAGCAGTCGATCATTCATGTTAAAACTGTACAACATGCAAAAAAGTTACTCTAAGAAAATAACAACCAACTTTTATCACTCCATAAACCCCAATTTTACAAGTAAAACCATTTTAACAGTTGGTTAGTACACCAAAGACCCAAAAATGCAAATATGACATGACAAACCTTTATGGATGGAGGTCCTGAATGAAGGTCCTGCTCCTGTACCGAATGGTTGTCGTCCATAACGTAAGCTGTGATCACTTCATAGTCAGCATCCTCGTGGGTTTGACTATGAATAGCTCTGGAGGCTAAAATAAATTTTATTATTAATTTATTTAAAATTAAATTAAAAACTAAAAACAGTAACAACTTATTATACAAACATAGAAAAGGTTAAAAATAAATAAAAAATTGAACTAGAGGCATCACCTATAAAGTAAAAACAAAAAATAAACAAACATAAAAAGTATTAAAATAACATTTTGAAGGGAGAAAAAAAAATCATTGAGAAAAGGTGGTGTATGAATGCGTGCAATCAGAGACCGAAAATTCAACAATTTACCTGATGTATGGCTAGCAACCGAATTTCTATGGTACCTGTGGTCTATCTTATGGTTATGGTGATGGGAATGGTGGTTGTTATTGAGATTATAATGTTGGTGTTTTGCATAGGAGGAATGTTTATGTCTTTGGTAATTGTTATGATGGAGGGCAGCATTTGGATGCGATCCAGGAAGAAATTGAGGATAAACGTGATGAGACCACTGAGGAAAAAGCGGTCTTGCACTGCTCTCTGCCGCACACAAAGAGACACAACATTGTTAGTCATATAATTAATATACAATGAAATACCTTATTTTTTTTTCAATCAAGTGAAAAAAGCGTGTAAGTGGGGCGTCTCTATAATTTTTCATTCTACGTATTTTTCGTCTATTGTTTTTTTTTCTTGATTATTTTTTAACAAAGATTAATTAACACTAAAACAAAAACAAAAAATACCTTGCGGACTTCCCGAATGATGAGAGCCATTGTTTCTGATAGTGGGAACAGGACTAGGTGCCCTGACCACAACGGGCGGCTCTAAGATATCGCGATACTTGGAAACCATCAGTACAGAGATGAAGTAAACAATGGCCAGGGACAGGAATTGAGCCTGTTTCGTCTCTTCCTGCAATAGAAATCGTTAGAGGAACATTTAGTTTAAGTGCTAAGTTTTAGTGCCTGTATAAAGGTTCTCACCACGTCTCTGTAGATCACCGCGCGCAGTCGGTTTACGTCCATGTCCTGTAAGAGCTTTTCCGGATCCTTTACTGGACTGGAAGTGTGCGAAAGGTTTTCCGCAATGTTCTATAATTTACACAAACAACATATTAGTTGGCGGATGTATTCTCTTTCGGGCCATTTCGATTCGTAGAGCATTGTAATTACCTTTGGCGACGGAGAATATTGCACGCCCCGAATGAAAGATTGCAAATGTGCGGACTTGTGACTAGCATTATAAGTTGGTGCAAGAGTGTGGTGTGGCCGACTTCGTTCTTTACACTCCAGACAATTACGAACTGCACAAGTGCATACCTAACGCACACACACACAAGTGTAAAATAAATCAGAAAAAAATAATTCCTTATTTACATCGCTTTATTTGTTGTTGTTGTTTATAAACATTTTTTGCAAAGCGAAATTTTCAATTCATTTATTCAAAAAATTATCAATAATTGTAAAAAAAAATGAAATCTTACCAGTCTCAAACATTGTCGAAGGATGCCACCACTAGATACGTTCTTTTCGGCTTCCAGTTCGCCGAAATTTAAAGAACTGGCAAATATAAGTACATCCGCCATATTAACCAGCCGTTGCAGAAAGGATACGGCCACTTCAATTGGCATCCCTTGGGTCGGCTCAATTACGTCTAGTTCGCTCTGCAAATAAAGGACCCAATTAGGAGCATAATCCTAAGATATGCGCACTTTAGAGGATATGCTCACGTTTGGCGATGTGGCAGATGCCAGCAGGGGCAATAAGCCACCACATGCGATAATAAGATTGTCGGCTAGTTGGGATATCAGGTGAACGGTGTTGACGACGAAAATGGCGTTATCGCTGCTGTTCACAAAATCCAGAACGGACTTGGTCGAGTGAGATCGCCAAACTTGAATGTCGGTCTCCAGGGAGAACAGTACGTCCGACAGAAGTCTCTGATGTATGTAGGACCATTTGAACTCGGGAATCCTAAAGGGAGGACGTGTCGGACCTGGACTAAACATGGGACGCGTCGAAGCCGAACCCGACTTGCGTTTGCCATCGAAGAGGATGGGGTCAACTTGGGTAGACGTGGACGCACTACGGGGTCTCTTCTGCGGAGACGAACGAATCGCATTTACATCACCATTGACACCGTTTTGTTGGTCCAGAGAATTCGATGGCAAACTATTTCTTCGCTTCATCTCTTCGCCATTTTTGTGGGGACTCATTTCGGAAGAAGTACTTAAAGCCGCTTCGGTAGTCGTCGAATAGAGACTTGGATCACAGATTTGAGAAATTGTAGCAATTTTTTCAACCTCAGGACTAGCCGGCGGTTCTTCTTGAGACTCCTGGTCCGGTTGAGAGGTAACATCTTGGGCGTTTTTCGTGTTCTCGGCCAGGGTATTTTCGGGAATTTCTTCTTTGCCGCTACACGGACTAGTAACATCATTGGACGGTTCTAAATCTACAGACACAGCACTATTTTCAACAATTGGCACATTGTGAGGTTCAATTTGTTGCACTTCCGGTGCAATCTCATCGTCCTCAGTAAGTACATTATCCTTTGCATCGGCGTCCTCGGCTTTTTGCTCAACAACCGATTCGCTATGTTCGGCATCAGCGTCGACATCGTTTGCAGTTTCGTTATCAATTTTCGCATCGGTCGTTGGCTCTTCATCGCCACCGGCGGCAACGTTTATCGCATCACCGGCGTCTTTTGCAGGCGGCTCATCGTTATCCTTGCGTTCGGTTTCGCTTAAATCGGTCGGGGTCTGATAACGCTCCGATAGGTCGCTATCCTTTTCAGGACTAGTTGGGGGCAGTTCACCAACGGTCGTATCAATGACCGAAATACTGATCTCCTTCTTCGGACTGCTCTCCTCACCTGAGGACGCCACTTTGTCGATATCGTTATCATCATCATTGCAAACCTTAACTGCATCTGTCTCAACTTCATTAACGTTATTCACCTCGTTTACGGCTTGGACGATTTCTTCATCTTGCACCACCGGCGAAGAGTTGCCGGTGGCTTCTTGAGCAACCAGTTCCAGCATTTTTTCGCTTTTGGTGAGAATTTCCTGAACGATTTCGTTGATTATTTCAGACTTTTCCTCCTCGTCCATGTCGGAAACTAATTTTTCCGGACTACCCGAACTACTTTCAGTCTGTACACCGTTACAAATCGGCTCCGACTTCGAAAGCGTCTCTTGCGAATACGGCGACTCTTTGCCGATTTTAACGTCACTATACAAATCGCTGGTACGGGAATCCAAGGAGACGCCTTCGCTGTCGTCACGTTTATTGGTCAGGAATGATGCCGGGCTACCCTCTGAAATGGGGGTGCTTAATTCGCAGTTGCACATCGGTTCCGTTTTTTCCGATGCTTGATCGGAAATTTCTTGAAGGACTCCATGAGGTCCTTGGGGCCATTCACGATCGGTGCCGTTATGGTGATAGCCATTGTGGACGCCTTCGTTTTGCTGTTCCCAACCGGAAATCGTACTTATTGGACGTTGCTGGCGCACCAAAGGGTCCGTAATGTTATCGGTCCGTTGCCGTTCGTAGTGCTCGTACATTTGCGCAAATTGCAATTTAAATTCTTCGTACGAGACCTATGGAAAATTTCGTGTGAAAAACAATCATTTTAATCGCGAAATTAAATGATTATTTTTTTGGAAAACTATATTTAACGCAAATTATAAAATAATTTTCCATAAATCAATAAATTAAATAGCGAAAATAATAAATCATAGAAAATAAATAATTTGTTAATAAATAAAAAATGCAGAAAATAATTTCAAAATAAATAAATAAAATATAAATCTTAAGAAATCATTGAAAATAAATAATTAGTTAATAAATAAGAATATTTAAATTTCCTACCTTGGAATGAACAATGGCTAATGTATCAACCCAAACGCGCCATCCGCCGTACTCGTACTTGATGGCATGATGAAGGAGCATCCTGAAGAGCGAATAAACCATATCGGACAGCTTCTGCTCCTCCGTGTTCTTCGGATGGATGTAGGCCATGGCGATGAGCCACTCCTGCCACACGGACATCTGTAGGACCGTTCTCCTATTCTCACGGTTATTGTTACAGAGAAGCGTCATGTCGCTCAGGAAGAGCTTCTTTACGTCGAGCAACTGCTCGTTCTGCTTCGATTGGCGGATTAGAGTGGCAACTACTTTTAGTATCACTGGAAAATGCAATTAGGGTTAGTTCGCTTTTACGGTCCGGGCGGCAAGGACGAGACTTATATTTAGGTATAGAGAAAGATAATTGCGTACTGGGATTTTCAAGGCGGAAATGCGACTCGGGCTCTGGATGTCTCGTATAGAGGATCTGTTGACTGATGTGCTCCGTCATGATCTCGAAGAGGACGTTGTAGGTGGGCAGAGAGAGGCTCTCTTCGTTGAGCAGTAACCGTTCGGCTAATAGGGTGTACAAGTTGTGCGGACTCATCACATCGTACTTCCTCTTATGCGTACTACGACTCAGGAAGAAGCCGAGCAACTTCAGAGCCTGCAGTCTAATTAATTGACTTTCTGATGCTAGCAGCTTGAAGATTGTTCGCACGCCATGCTTGCAATCGAACGCCGGCACCATCGACGAAGGATGCTCCGACATCAAGGATATCAACATTTGCAGCACATCGTGCAAATTCTCATCCTGTTTTTAATTTTTAATTTTATACAAAAATATTCATTTCAAAATCAAAATTCCTTAATTTCCTTTATTGGAAATAAAGTACAAACCTCATGCATCGTAGTCAAGTAATTAAGAATGCTTTGGAGTTCGTCATCCTTGACGCCATTGCCGATCATAATAAGTTGTTTTAAAAAGAGCAGAATGTAAGCCCGGATTGCCAGGATATCTTTTTGAGCCGGCCTAGGACCATCTGAAAGGCAAACCAAAGAAAACGTCGTTGAAAAATAAGGGGGCAAACTCTCGATCGGCGATCCTCACCGAGACCCTTAGGAGTAATGCCGCTCTTCGATCTGGGATTAGTGACCCAATAGTAATACTTGAGCGTATGGACAGTCTGCAAAACGGTAGATACGCGACGGACGTTCGAATAGATTTGCGTGTCCGATAAGAACTCGGTGGCCAAGTACGAGTAGAGCTTCGACTGGACCGGTGCGGGGGTGTAAATCCACAAGGCAGGGTTGAAGAGCACGTGGTCCAACAGCTGCCACGTCAGGAACGAGAAGCAAAATAACTAAATCAAGATGGATTAACCTGCTCCCGTACTTACCCGAAACATTTATCTTATTCTTAACAGGACACACACAAAAGGATAACGAACACTTAGAGAAAAAAGGGATAAGAGGACATAAAAGAAAAACACTACTTCTTGCTTTCGCTAATGTACTGCAATTTTCAATTCGCTAAAAAAACTAGTTTCGACATAAAATTCATGCTTTTTATAATAACACGTTGAATAAGAAATGGTTCTATTAAAAATAATATTAAAATAAAACTTTTAGATTTCAAAAATCCTACTAGAATAAAAAAAAATCAATAAAAATAATTTAGTTAAGACTGAATAGTTAAATTTTCAATGTAAATGTTGGCAAAATACCAAATGAAAGCCAAACCAATTGCTTTTAGCAGTTGAACGGGTGAAATTATGCAATCGAAAATAAATGCAGTACGATGGATGATAATTAGGAGCATCGAAATGCGCGATCATTATAATAGCGATGTTTATCATTCGAATTTAATATCGAGATGTGTACGAAACGGTTGCCAACGACTAATTCCATTAATAATTTAAATGCTAATTTGATCGTGCAAATTGCCAAGTGTGTCATTTATGCCTATTTTAATGGAAACTAGTTAGCAATGTCAAAACAAGAACCAAAATATTAATTTTACACATTCAGCTATCCGCAATTTATACAGAGTAAAACACAATATGCAGGATGAATATTCAAATTACAGGGATAAAGGCCAAACTTTGTTCAAACTAATGCATATGCTTGAAACGCATGCCACGTAAAAGAACAAATACCACCTATGTTAGTTTATATATAATATTTATATATACACTGTCTGTAAAGAACGACACATTAAAAGGGGAAACATTCGATACATCTAAAGTTTTCATCAGCTATCGAACGTTCTCAACAGCTATAAGGAACAGTGTCCCAATACTTTTTGTTCTTCTTATTCGGTTGTTTTTTTTAAAAGGATGAAAAACTTTACTGAAGATACACTTATAACATTTGAACGCAAATAGAAACCGCTGTTATGGTTTAGTAGTTCGAAGGAATAGGCGGAAGAAGAAGAAGATGGAAAAAGTTAAGAGTCTTTGAAAGACTTACCTGTTTGAGTAAGAGCTCGCTATTGGCACTCAAGCAGGTGACGAGATGTTTAGTTAAACTCAGGAAGGAGCACAGCACGTCGATCGTTAAGTGCTCCCTGGAGGACCTCTGCAGCATGAAACTGATGACTAAAAAGCCGCGGTTCTGGATCATGTGCTGCTGCACGGTCTGCGACGTTTCCACCAGTTCGCAGATGAAGCCGAGCAGTTTCGAACTGTGGGCATACATGCGGAATAACAAACAAAACAGTTCCTACAGTTGCGGGAGGCCATTAACAATAATAAAAGGGGCATTTATTTTACCAGAGGGTGGGATCGCGCTTCGAATCCGTGGATCCGGTGCACTCGTAAGGCAAATCCAACTGCGAGAATAACGGAAACAGCACTTGAATGCCGCCTATCGAATTCAGCGTACTGTGTATGGAATGCGTAATAACAGCCTTCACATCCTGGCAATCAAAGAGAACACAAGGGGGCGGTTAGGTGAAACCGATCTTTGCCCTCCGCTATATTACAATACAATGCGATTGAGCTTACTTGCAACATCAATGCGTGCGGAGTGTGGACGAAATAGGAAATGTTGCCTTTAGGCGCCGATTGTAGACACAATTGACTATCAGTTGCCACCGGATTGTACATGAAGACTATTGCACTAGATAATTTACCGTCGTACAAGACCTGTAACGGTTAAAGAAATTAGGTCCCGTTCAACTGAACGAGTATTGGTTTCATTTGGAAATTCCCATATTTCCTTGTCGAGTTTACATTGCAGGACTCAAGCCAAAGGCATCTATGCATTCAAATGCACTTTAAGTTCCTTTCAGAAAATGAAGAATAACTTTGCAATTTTAATTCTATTGAGAAAATTCTAGCATAGCAATTTCGAAGATTTTTAAAAGAGCCTTGGCTGTTCGTTTAAAAATTATATAAAGGCATCAAAGTCAATTAATTATATTGCAAAATATTCCACATTTTCACAGCAAAAAAAATAAATTAAAAAAATTTAATAAAATTAAAATAAATAAATGCTATAAAAGTCAACAAAAAAAAAAAAACTTATTAGCATTCACTAAATATTTAGCCATAATAAACGAAGTAATAAAAAGAAGTAAAAATTATCAATGAAATCAAATCATCTGCACAAACAAACAAAAAACAATACAAGAGATAAAGCTCTGTAAAATATGTTGCAAGAAATGGCATTCGAGCGGCCCAAAAACGAATTATACGAAAACTTTATTACGTTGGATAAACTCGTCCTTGTTTTTGCTACCCTGTTTTTTCCCTTCGATATATTTTATTTAATCGTTTCACCTGCCACAAAATGGAACCGTTTAGATCGATATTATATCATTCGAATTTATTATACTTTAATAATTATTCACGAGCAGCAAAGTAGCTTATTTCGAAAGCAGTTTAATTAGTTTAATTTGAAAAATATGAAACGTAAATATTTGCCTTTATTTGCGCATACAGCTTACAAAGACCTAGAGAAGTTAAGAAGAAGGTATAATTAAAGTGACTCTGTTAAAATTCGCAAGTGAATCGATACACACACAGACTGAAACATAAAGGTTAATTCGAGCTTAATTTAATGACCGTAATCGTTACTAATGGCAACAATCCTCCGAGTAATACGATAATTATAATAACGGCATCGTAAACTAATTTCCCGCTCTGGATTTCCGCACTGTATTGCATCGGGCGTAATTGTTTTAAGGACGAGTTTATTTCCACGCTTCACCGGCAACGCGTCTAGTCGTGTGTGAAGGCGCCGGACTAGCGTGTTTACCGTACTTAGCGTATTTGAGAAGGGAATTACTATAAATTCTCGATTATTTGTGATATATCTAGAAGAAAATTACTATTTTTTACAATTTCAATTTACTATTCAACTAAGCAGTTTCAACGAATCAATTAAAAATTCTCTTGATAAAATTAAATATTTTTCATTAAAAAAAAAGTGCTCATTTCATTCAAAAACAATCACACAGCTTAGGCATCCCTTGAAATAAATAAATACGCACAAAATTATAAAAGAAAACGAAGAAAAGAAAGAAAGAAAGAAAAAAAAAACAAACTAATAATCATGCTTACTGAGCGTGCATCGGGCGCATTCTGGATCTGGCTCATGCTGTTGGCAGAATCACCTGATTCACTCACCCGTTTATGATTGTCGGGCAAACTCAAGTGACACTCGTTGTCGAAGCGGAACTGGCTCTGCGAACATAGCAAACGTTTAGAATAAAGGCCCTTTTACCGGCCACCACCGCGAATAACAACAACACTTGTCTGCTTTCGCCTGCCTTCTCCTGATTCACCCCCAAGCCACCCTAAGCAGACACAACCACAGGCGAAAACAGCTCAAGAACATAAGTAACCCGAAGGCGAAACCAGCAAGCCAAAACAAAATGAGGAAAATTACTTTATATCCAGGTCCTAATCGGTGCATGGCGCAGATTTGATGCGTGGTGAGAGCCTCGCTGAACAAATATATAGCCGACATTTGTCCGCAGAAGACTCGCTCTTCGTCCAATTCCGGTGTGGCACCAATATAGCACTTGTCGAACGGCTGCAAGAGACGATTAATTACTTTCCAATATAAACAGTTCACGCAATTAACTGAAAGCTAAAAGTTTGCCCAAGAATTCTTTAATTCTTTTTCTATCTATATTTGTATCTATAAATTAAACCGTTATATTTTTTTTTGAAGAAATAAATGTAAGTAAATTAATTAACTAAAACTTACCTCGTTGGTATTAACAAACCAAGCCATTTCGGTGCTGGAGGCCAATTGGCCATTTACCAAACACTTGATCTCGCTCTTCGTCCATCGGTTGTAGATGTAAACCACCGCTAGCATATACCACTAGGAAAAAGAAATTCAAAATGTGCGTTTAAGTGGCAATTTATTAGTTTTTTTTTGTGTGGCTCCGATAAAAAAGAAGCCAAGAGGGAATGTGAAAGAAGGGTGCCCTTACTTTGCGCGGCTGGAATTCGTATTTGACGCAGTGCTGGAATCCTTTGCCTTTAATCTTCATCGACGTCAGGACGAGGCAATTGCCTACGAAGTGAGCAGTGTAACCGACACCTTTGGTGGTCTTGAAACTGTAAAAGATGCCGAGGCGAATAAAACCAGTAAGTTAAGAGGTTTTAGAAATGACGAAATGGAATTGAGAGCAATTCCAAGCCGCAGCACTGAAGGGCTTACCAATATAAGTACGGTTTTTCTCGTTCTATGTTGACGGAATTGATGGGGTCCAGACGGAACCAGGTGGTGAAAGTAAAACCGTTCTCGTAAGGCCACTTTGCCAAGGGCGGTAATACTATTGCCTGGATGTTTTTAATATAGAAAAAATTAATCATTCAATAAAGTTCCAATGAAAGCTGCTTAAGTTTTAAGATATTTGGGGCCAAAAAAGAAAAAAAAAAGGAAACTTACGGATCCTTTTCGTCCTGGAAAACTAAAAAACACATCCGGTCCGCTCCTTTGTGGCATCTGACGCAACACATTCAGCAACTTTGCCGAATGCCGAGGCTGCAATGAAATTACGGATGAGAAAGAGAGAGGTGAAATCAACCACCGCACAATAAAGTATTAATTTCGAAGTGAAGGCGCCGGGAGCCGAGAAATTAAAAGCAATAATATCGCGGCTAATGCGAGCGATAAATCATTTTAATTTAGTTTTTGGACTATTAATATTCATAACGTGTCTTAACACGCAGAAATACTCCAAGAGAGAGGGCTGATGGCTTTTGATAAATTGAGCCGAGCAATGTCAAATCAGAGGCGCGAATAAAATTTCGCAAATGCGCACAGGCGAAATGTAAATTTTATACATTTGCGGTGTTTTAAGTATCAGCAGCTATTGCCAACTGTAATCCCGCTTTATCCGTTTTCATTTGCAATAACATTAAAAAAAAAACCGTACAGTAAAATAAATAACGTTAGTGAAATGAGAAGAAAGAAATAAAAAAGAAACAAAAAAAGACCTACCCATTTTCCGTTGACGGCCTTCATGGCCCCAAATAACAGTTTTAATTCTTTTACTGTTATACTGTAGCTTGCCAGCACTCCAAGCATTTCTATTAGGAGATCTGAAACAAAAAAGGGCCGCTCTAAACATTACACAAAAGAAGTAAAATAAAAGCCAAAAAATGTACACCTGAGAGAGAAATATGTTTTTTGTTAGCCACAAATGCTGGTTATAAATAATTATAAAATTATATTTTATATAGCAAATTAAATTTTTTTAATAAAACTCTTATTAATTTCGTTTTACGCTTTTCATCTTTTGAAAAATGAAGTAAAAATGCATGAAAATTTTAAATTACCACAAAAAAATAAAATAAACGATGTTCGCCAGCCAAAAGATATTAAAATATTTAACAGAACGAAGAAATAAAAATTCAAAAAAATCGTAACATAAAAATAAGTGCAAAACTCCCTGCACAATAAGAAAGAAGTAAAAAATGAAAAAAGAAGTACAATACCTGCGACGACAATGTCTGCATTGCGAAGCCTTTTCAAGACGTGCTCTATGAGGCCAACATCGGTGCAAGCCTGCAAATTGCGAACGCTCTTTCTCAGAATCGCAATGAAGACGCTCCATATTTCAGCCTGCAATGATAAAAAAACAACATTATTGGTACTGCAGCAATGCCCCGATATTATTATGCATTCATCGTATATTTAAATGACCGCCCCGTTATTGCATTTACACCTCTGTACAGATTTATAAAGGAACTGGTGATTTTTCTATCATGTCCTTTAGAAGCCGTTATAAAACTAAATTGTCTATTTAGTACAATATAAATGCAAGATGAATCATTCATTCAATACCTATAGCACTGGGAAATACAGCTGGACCACAATGGAAATTTGCAGATGACGCGTAAACGTCGATATGTGTTCAAATATATTAAATGTGCGTATGTGTGACGCGTTAGGCCCCATTGTGCGTTTATCCATCATCATCGTCATCATCGGATGTAAATTGTTTGGCGCATCCGGAACGCTCAAGTTGCACGTCAGCACGTGTCACAACCGCACCATTATTGCAAATTTCCGAATTTTCCGACAAAAGAAGCAACAACAAAAAGCACACACACACATACATTCTTAAAATTTTCAAAAGCATACGGGAAAACACGTGACAAATTTTCCTTTGAAGTCGTAAATCTGCAAAAAAGGAATCGGCAAATATTTTGAGGAAACGCGCAGCGAACTAAAAGCGATTTGAAGGGCGCCAAAGGTGAATGGCTCGTGAAATATTTCAAAGGGCATAAATTAAAATTGGAGAGTCGCGTTTAATTCAATTAACACCCAAATCAGTGATCAAAGGCCCTGAGCCAAATTGCTCTCAGCACTTACGGCACCAGAATTCTTTGCAAGTGTAGCAACCAACAATTATTAAGTACTTGTTTCTTTCCATCATTAAAAAAAAATTAAAAAAGAAAAAGTAATTTATTTTTGTAGTCTGTTTATTGTTATTTTTTTAACAAAATATATTAAAAAAGCTTTATTTTGCAGTTGGTTGCTTGCGCTTTTACAACTCGTCTCAATTTTGCCACTATAAAAAAGCATAAAAGCAGCTGAGAGCAAATTACGAATAAAAAAGTTTATTTCGAGAAAATGCAGATGGCTTTCGTTTTATTTGCAAGGGACAATAAAAGGCCGAAGAAAATAATAATAATGAAAAAAAATATATAGAACGTATAGTCAAAGCAGGGGAAGCGTTTGTAACGGAAAACAGAAATGCATTTAGAGCGCGAATGGTCCGGACTTGGACCCGAAATGCGAGAGAACAAACAGACATAAAGGGTTTCCCGCAGGACAATAACATTATTTGGAAGTGCACGGCTCTGAAGGTGCACATTTGCTGAGCACAATGCACAGCATAGCCGGCCGGTCTAATTTCGAAGCGCAAAAGCTCTAATTGCTACTCGTGGCGATTATCATTATTATTAATAGGACTCGCAGTGAAAGTACAAATTGCGTGTTGCACTTAAATATACACTAGCCCAATTTTGGGCAATCTAAGGGATCCATTAAGCCGCCAACAATTTACTTTTACTGCATTTTTTATTATATTTTTGTTAAAAGCAAAGTAACATTATAATTTTACATTTTTATTCAGTTGAATCACTAGAGTGCTTCTGTGCATTAATTGCAAAATGCAAAATTTATTGTCAAGCTCGCTAATTTCAATGGATTACATTTTTAAATTAGTGTAAAATCAAAAATGTTAGTAAATACGGAGGATGTATAAAAAGAAAATAGAGAGTAATTAAATCAACAGAATTAACTGATTATATTTTATGCGTAAAGTGAAAGCATAATGAAACCTAAAAATAATTAATAGGGCCAGTCTTAAATTTAAAGTTTTCGCCAAGTTTTTCCGAGAGTGAAGGGCGACGACGAAAATCTGCATGTTTGCTCAAGAGTTTTGCAAGTGGGATTAAAACGGGGACTCTTGAAGCGTTTGCTGCATCCTCGGCTCTGCTATACCAGAAAGTTGGTAATAATGTTTCGGGCGAGCTGCAAGTCGTCGGCAATGTGTTTCCATTAATACACACCAAAACGAGCCATTAGAAGCGAGCACACTTTTAAGTGACCCTAAATATTAAAAGTTTGCACGCGCGCAACTGTAAGACATACACAGTTCGCAACAACAAAATTTCCCGAGCAGCCTCTTCTGTATATAATTGCTTGTTTAGCCGTTTAAAATATTAATTCTGTTTCCTACAACACTATACTTCCACTCACTGATGCCCTTAATGCTTCCGTTTGCCTGCTTTAGCTCCGGCGGAATTTTCACAAGAAGAAAAACAGATAATGAAGAAACAAAAGCACGAAAATTCTAAAAGTAATTCTAAAAGTGCACACGGAAAAGTGGCTTGCCAATTTTGCGAAAAATATGTTGATGTTAGGATTTAATGGAGACGCAACAAGAAAGTGTATAGCATTCGGGAAAGAAGCGACGGGAGAGTTTTTTATTTAATTTGCGGCTCAACGATCGTTTAACTTGCTGTCATTTCGTCATTAGTGCAAATCGAATTAAGCTTCGCGCGCAACGAGAGCGCGTTCGCAATTTTTCTAATTGCAAAATCGATAGGTTTTCTGCTTTCCTTATTTAGAGTTTAGTAATATGTTGTAGCGGGCTTCGGATAAACGATTTCGCCAATATTTTATATTATATTTAGCGAAATATCAATGGCAATTGAAAATTGTAATGGCGGTGAATTTTCGAAACAATAATAGTATGCGAATTGCAAACGCAAATGGGGGAAAATATTTTGCGAGATAATAGAGCCGAAAGGCAACATAACGCCCTTGTTTGCCTATCTGTTCGCTATATGCAAATTACACTGTGACATTTCCAATTTCGCATGTTTAATTTCGGCAAACATCGCTACGTACTTTTTTCAGCTGGCCAGAGAAAATTTGTCGGCCACTTTCATATCGCGGGCAAAATGAAAACATTGCTTTTTCCGCTTGTTATGTTTGCCACTTAATCGGTGTTAGTATTGGTTGAAAAATTTGTTTGCCAATTCCTTTAAACGCGTAAGTATTCCTACAAAGTTTTTTATTTAATATTTTCGAAAAAAAAAAAATGTTTAATTAGATATATATAAAAAAAATTAAAAGTTTGTGCAATTTAAACAGAAGAAAATATTATAATCAAAACACTCAATTAATCACTTGAAATTTCTATTTATTAAGTCATTTTATATTTTATTACAAAATCCACTTTGATGTGGATTACAAAAAAAAAAAAAAAATCAAATCGCAAAAAATTAAGTCTATGTACGAGCATACCTTAAAAAAAATCCTTCAATTTTAAAGCGCAATTTTAGCGTATTAAAAGCTAGATGAGGGTTTTTTTCAGCGAAAATCTTTTACAACACACATCCTGCGGAGGAAAAAATCCGAAATTGGTTTCCAAATATCTGCACCCCAACACAAAGAAGCCCAATGTAAGCGCGCGTATGAAATGAACGGTTTCCATGGCGTGTCTGTGTGTGTGTGTAGACTGTAGACAGTCAGCAGCAGGAGCAGAATAGGATTAAAAAGGATACAGTAACAGCATGCGTGGATGGAGATTATCCTTTGGAAGTTCTCTGCTGCAATATAATAATAAAGAATTCTACAAGCGCACACACAGACGCCGATCCACATTTTTTTAATCTTGATATATACCGGGCCTACTTACACACTGCTTTTCGGACCATAAATTTAAGCGGGGACGGCATAAAAAACCAACTTTTGCATAGATAACACGCCCACGCACACATGCAAACACAAACAGATATATATTATACACGATGAAAAAAGAAACGAATTGCGGATGGCGGATCGTTTCGTGTAAAATGGTAAAATGTTTATTGAATGCACAAGCAAAAGAAAAATAACTTTTACTACTTTATTTTTATGGCAAATAAAAACCAAACTCCAAAAGCTTTATTAAATCAGCAGTTAATTGTTTATTTACGAGATAGATGATTTGATTTTGCTTTCTATCAATTTAATGTTTCCGTCTTCTGTTTTTCAGAACGTTTGTGTTATCGTTAGAGGATATTAATAAATATTTTTATTGCTTTCGGAATGAATGTTTTACATTGCCATTGGAAATTGCTAATAAATTATTAATACGAATAAATAGATTTGATTTATATTATCGAAAGCCGAAAATTCAATGATAAAATGAATATTTAGTGAACTGCATAGGAACATGATTATTATTAATATTTTTAATCAAATAATAATTTATACTACTCGTACTATAGTAAACAAACTGAAAATAGTAATCAATCAAATGAAAAACTGGATTCCCCAGTTTTGTTTATTTTATATGAATTAATTAAAAACAGAATTCCTTTTATTAATAAAAAACACTATCTTATTATGTAAAATAAATTAGTATAAAATATTTATTTTTTTATAAAAAAAAAAAAACTCAAAAGAAAACAAAACATAAACCAAAAATGTAAATTAAATTAATTAAAACTGAAACAATGAGCTATTCAAAATACACCGACCACTTGCCCCAATACATTCTCCTGTTTGCATTGTACTGATGGTCAATCAATCAATGTGCTGGTTTAATAAATAAAATCAATTGATTAATCGCAAGCACTAAACCCATCGTTCATATTCATTAAGGGGGTGCCCCCTTTTTTTGATTGACTGCATGCACATTCATAGTTGTGGTTCGGCAATTAATAAAAGTGTATTACCTCCACTGTACAACAATTTTTTTTTCCTCTGCAAAGAATACTGCCAAGGAGTAGAGGGACAATTTTACATACACAAATATAGTACTCGTACATCGTATAACGATTAATTAATCTTGTTCGGGAGCCGTTTTTATATTCTGATTTAAGATTAATCACTTTGGAATTTAATTAAGAGCTTTCTGTGGCACACGAGAAAACGAACCAAAGCTGCGTCCACTTAATTAATTTCCGATCGCCGATAAGATATCCTGTAATTGGAAAAATGGTTCAGCGCACCTAAAGCACATTCGAGTATATAATATACCGAACCAATAATACAAATACATGCGAACGAAAAAAGAAAAAGAAAAAAAAGGGAAGAAAAATGAGTGCGTAGGCGTTAGTTAGATATATATTTATATATTGGCGTTATTGGTAAATTGGTATTGAGTCGATCAATTTAAACTTTCAAGGCCTGTGCGTCGTTCGAGGGTACCGTTGTTGTCGGATCTTTTTAATCGCTTTTGGGATGTCGGGAATTGCCCTCTCGCCCACTCAACACCGAAAATTTGCCCTCTGCGCTCGCCCCGCCGGTAAATAGCCAGCTAATCTATGTAAACGAACATGGAGGTTTGTGTGCGGCAGCATATAATATAATAAAAATTGGGTGTGCGTGCTTTCGACGTCGACAGCTTGTCAAAATTTTTCAATTGGTTGCGACGCGTCACTTAACTCGCTCATTCTTTCGCTCCGCGTCCTCCCGGTAATAATAATTTCTGCGAAACGCTGGTCGCTGCCGCCCCCGACACACGTTCCACGCGCCGACACCTAATACCACACCACACCACAACGCTGCCCCCGTCCTAACTGTACACTGTACATCCGCAGGAGCCAAGAAGAAAGAGGACGTGAAAATTTAATTCTGTACATGCTTTGATAATTGAATTTTCCCGACGTCGACTGCCACGACGAACTTCGCATATATTAGGTGGTGGTTTAATCCCCGTATTTACCCTTGTATACATATTCTCGTCGAATGAGTTTCTTTTGTTTTATTATTTATTAATTGCCAGTTGTCTTACATTTTTAAATCATCTTTTAACATATTTTTAAATTATTTTAGCAATGATTTATTCATAAACTACATACAATTTTTAACTGAGCATTTCGAATTTGATCAAATCAAATCAGATTTTTGAAGCAATAAAATTACCAATTTTTGCATTTTTATTTTATAAACCACCGTAAAAACTAACATTTCAGAGAAATCGCAGAATTTAGTGGTTGAATCTTAGTTTCTTCTAGTATAGTAATAGCAAATTGCAGAACGGCACTTTAATTAGTCGCAATTACGTTTTTATGATGCGTTGGCTTTTAAAAGGGCAATTAAAAGGCTCTATACAGACAATAAATCTGACAAATTTTATTAATTTCATTGTCTTAATTTACTTTATTAATTTTAGTTTTAAATTTTATTAATACTAAAGCTGCAGATTTACAGTTTATACTTTTATAGCAAATTGTAAAAGAGACATAAAAGCGAGAAAAGCTTCAAAGAGTGGAAACTAAAAATCAAATCAAAATTTTAATTAAATGAATAAAACAATAAAAATTTAATTACATTATTTAAAAAAAAAAAAACGATTAAATTTCGCATCAATAACAAAATAATAAAATAATCGATAAGTAATAATTTCAGTCAACCAATAAAATTTTAATTTATAACGAAACAATAGTCGCGATCTGCGTGAAATTTTCCGCATAAATAATCCGTATCCGTATTAAAATATTCATATTGATTATAAGCAGAAAATATTATTTCGGTGCATCGTATATCGCAACAGTTAATAGTTTTCGAATGACAGGATAATCCGCGCCGATTATGAATAATAATAATTAATTCGTCAAAATGGTGCGACGAGTTCGGAGGGCGGTCGCAGTTCGCACTGAGGCTTTTTATGTACAGATATAATGTATGTTCAAATACAGCTTGACTATGGCTCTATAAAAGCGCTTCATCATGTGATACAGTCGTGATCAACCATAAATTATTCATTCAAATTTGCATGCATATACATACACACGTACTACACTTATGCACGCACCCACACTAAAACACAAACACATGCACACAGACCGACAGAATATATATTCGCATATGGTATGGGCCTTTCGTCTCTCGTGTATAACGAAGCAAACGTTTGTGACATTAATAACGCGAATATGGGCGGCGGTTAAATTTACATTCGGCAATTTCGTGAATATTGGTGTTTTGGACCGTTGCATTCGTGCAGCACTATAAATATGGCATAAGCACAGTGGTGATAATAATACAACTAAAATGGAAATGCAATTAATTAATCGCTCATTAAGTGGGTCATTTATTGATATTTGCTAATTTTAAGATCAATTAAATTGTGGTTATTATAAAGCAATAAAATTTTGTTAAAAAAACGCACGTAAATTTAAAATAATTTCCATTCATTTAAAAAAAATATTAATAAAAGCTTTACTTAAAAAAAAATAATTAAAAATTGCTAATGTGTTTAATTTGCGTGGAACATCCATCGGTATGGACTTAACAAGGGGTCACCCCTGGAGAAGAGTTTTTGTGCCGCCCCCCGAGGGAACCGTTACGAGTTAATTGAGCATAGAGGAGCCTTCACTCGTTATATAACATAACAATAATTTCTCTGGGTGCTTTTTGCGTTTGACGTGGCCCAGTTTATAATACCTACTGGGCTAGCTGGTTCTCTTGCTCTTGCACTGCTACTGCTGCTGCTGCTGCTGGAAAAAGGGTCAGGAGACTGCCTACTGGCTTGCCGCCTGAAGATGATGGCTTTGCAGGCATCAAGCTGGCTGGCTGGGTGTAGGCGGAAAATTAGTGGAGAGAGAATGTGGAAGTGAGAGTGAGAGTCGTCGTGGAAGCCAGACTCACCACACCGGACCCTACTAATTAGTGCGCACTGCACTAAAATTAAGCGCGGGGTGTGAGTTATGTGCAGATACGCTTGCTTTCAAGGAGACTCTCTCTCCCTTACTACACACTCCTCACACCGATACGATTAAAGTTTATAGTGCTTGTGGTTTTGCATTGGCCATTTTACCCTTTATTACGCCCCATTATTATTGTTATTATTATTATTATTAATATTGTGAAGGCGCCGGGTTATCTGAAGTCATAGAATATTATTGCGTTTAATATTAAAGTTCCTTTTAGTTCATATAGAATCCGTTTCTCCTGTATACAATTAAAGTTTTTATGTATATATCAAAATAAACTTGAAGTCAAAGATAGAAAATGTAATTAATTTTTTTAACTTTAAAAGGGTACATATTATATTTTATATTATTTCAACCCTTTTATAAGGGGATTTTTTTTAATAATTTTAAGATATTGAAAAAAATTAATAAATTTAGTGGAATTTTAAATAAAACTGAAAAATAAGAACGGCTGCAGGTGGATAATTATTCATTATAATTGCAAAAATGTCTGTTTCACAGCTGCTAATTAATAACTAGGGCAGTTCTTGCCTCTCTGGTAGTTTAATTATCTGGCCTTGTTAGGAAATAATTGTCTGGTTGGTTTAATGATTATTCCTTTAAATTATTCCGAACATCACTTCAAATTGCGCCTATTTCTAATTGAGCTTTTTAAACGAACAAAGAAAAGCTAAATTTCCATATTTTTCGTTTCCTTCTTTGAACGCATCTGCAATTAAAAGCGTCTTTAAACAGTTTTTGCAGAAAAATTAAGGAATTAAATATTCCTTTCCAATTGGTCAATAAAATTAGGTACTTTTTACCATTCTTTTAATTTTATTTTAGTTTACGTCTATTCATTTTTTAGATAATTAATTTCAAAACCATTTTTAAGAAAAAATATTTTAAATAAAATTTGAAATGGATTAATTACAATAAAGCATAATCAGAAAATAATTTAAAAAATATAAAATGAAAGTTTATTATTCGAATAATTTATCATGTTATTAAAAGGACCTAAAACAATAGCTAAAGTTTACATAATGTAAAATGAGAATTTTAAAAGAATGTATTTTCTACTGCATTTTGCGCTCGAATTTAGCGGAAAGCTATGCAACTTAATATTAATGTATTTTTGTTTATAAATTTCGTTGCAAGGATCCTTTTAGTAGTCCTTCGCTAAACAAATTTATTTTAACATCCGTTTTAAAATGCACCGTATAAAATTAAGCGTAAAAGTAATAGCTTATTAAAAATTAATAAAATCAAATCTCTAAAATATTACGGACGCTCTTTTCTCGTTTGCTTATTATTAACATTTAAAATTAAAAACCCCTCTTTGCATTGTACAGATTATAAACCAAATTAGCATTCCAACATTTCAATTTTGTAAAATTATTTTCAACATTAAAGTTCACCTTAGCAAAAAGGAACAAAATAAGAAAGAAAAAAACACAATCCTCTTATGTCAGTGTCAGTTACATGCCCACTTTATGTATGAAATAAGTGAATCTAAATCATTTTCCATCCAGCTGATGGTCCTTAGTACAGACGCCAAGGCTTGGCGTTCACGTGTTGAGATATATCATGTGACATTCCTTAAGAATCCGCCCTTTTGTGCGCTTCCCGTGATTTATTCCCTTCATTTCGCTTTGTGTGTGCATCCCACACCCGCCACAGAAATAAATAATAATAATGACGGCCATTTAAAACTTAAAATTACAAAATATTTCAAACATTTTCTTGTTTTTATTGTTGGTTTTTTAGTGTCAATTTCGTTTGCGTTTAATTATTTCATCATTCGATCCGACATTAAATCATTTTTTGCGAATCCCGAGTCATTTCCTATTTGGTGCAAAGATCCGGGTTCCGGGTTAACGCATATAAGAAGAATCCATTTCGATGAGAGTAATTCCATTAGAATCTAATATTTTATGTATGGTCACAAATGGATTATCTCATCTTTAGCCGCGTTTCCATAGCATCCGTTTTGATTTATCTTCCGCTTCGTATTTTTTGTTTTGCAAGCCTTTAGGGAAAATTTCATCCCTTTATTTCATTTACTACCTTGCTTTTATTACCTATAATGTTTTGCTTATAAATATTTTAATGCTTTTTTATTTATAAGTAAAGCGATCGATGGGCAATATTTTTTCATAAATTTTTCCCGTTGGAAAACTAATTTTTATATGGCAGTACTAATTTTTCTACACTTTTTAAACTTGGTATTTATAAATAATTGCATCCTATCTTTGGTTTTTTATAGTAATAATTTAAATCTTTTTTAATTATCATTAATAATTATAAAAAAAAACTTATAAAAAGCACAAAAGTATCGTTTATTTGAACAAAAACTACTGCTTATTAGAAATAAGTTTTCCCATGGGCAAAATAAATGTCAAACTATGGCCAATTGATTGTTTTACGTATAAAAAGATAAAATAAAGTGCTTCATTTTTCCCAAAAGTAATACATAAAAAAATAAAATAATACAAATTAAAAAATAGTGTAAAGAAAAATAAAAAACGATAACTTTAGAAGACTAATTATTAGACAACCATAATTAGGAAGTAATTAATTGTAAAGCAAATTTCCATCACAAGCTCGAAAGCAAAGCAACAAATGCATATAACGAAAACCTTAAAATTAATTTAACTCGTTAAATCACCAAGGGAGATAACTTGGATTTTCTCCACCATATAAACACGTACACCATTCAATATTGAATTGAAAACAGAGAGTAGTCCTTAAAGTCCCGGACTAGCTCGGTCAACAAGGCGAGTCCGAACATACACATCCACACATGCGAGACCAAACAAACTCGCATGTGCATCCAACTAGTAAATGGTCTGTACAGTGTATGTAGATGTGGACAAGATCCCCACATAATATGTGCTCATACGAAATCCGAAGAGTAAAACATAGTTAGGCAAAGCTTGCGGTAGATAGCCCAGTGAGCCAGGCTCCACTTCGCTACATTGCACATTCATCGTCGACGACGCTAGCTAACTAACTTGTGCACTCATCTCTTTCGCCTCGCTATAATAAAGTCTCTTTGATCGTTGCCCTCTATACGGCTCTTGGGCTATCGACATCGATAGGTCACACTTCGGTACTGCATCTGCATTTGCATTGAAAGTTCAATAATAACTTTTACATTTTCAATTTTACATTGATTTTTTTTTTCTGGTTTATAAAATAAAATAAAAATATTTTAAAATTCTATTTGATTGATGTTTATTTAATAAAATACCAATTTTAATTAACTTTAAAATAGAATTTATTAATTTAAAATAATTTCAACTTGGAAATGTACAATGTAAAAAGCAGATTTATTAACCCAGTCACAGAGAGAGAGAGAGAAGGAGGCATAAAGAAGGGAGAAATATGTGCTCAGATAGGCAAATAGACTTTCTATGTGGCTGTTAATCAAAGGGAAAAGCACAGGTCATAAAGGGGTGTAGCACGTGTGCCCTTCATTACACTAATTCAGACACAACAGTATTAACTTGTTGGAAACGAAACGTCTGCTTTTAATTCGCTTCTCCGTTCTTGATGGCAATGTGTACGGCTTTCGCGCGATTATTTATCGACCTTTTCCTCTGTACGTGTGCAATATATACACATGAGAGAGACCAGTATAAGCTTTTGCCCAAAAATAAATCATTGTTGTTGATTTGAAAGGGGCGAATACTGTCACGATCGATTTTCTTTACTAGAGAAGCAAACTTAGTGAAAGCCCCAAGTATTTAAGCTTTCCATACAAACGCACACATACACTCTTAGTCAGAAAAGTGCACTCTTTAATGAAAATATATTACATTTTTCTCAGTATATGGGAAAGAGGAAGTCAAGAGTAAAAAAATATACAAAAAAAAAAAAAGAAAAAGAATAAATAAAATGAAAAGAAGCAAAAAATTGTAAAGTAAATGAAGTTCGAAATATGTGGGAATTACTTTTAAGTATATATACGAACTTTTAATGACTTCTGTTGACGTAAAACTTAAAGCAAGAAGTGTGGAGCTTAATTTGGCGTGTCAAATCTCGAACAAGTGGCCAACTTTCCCAAACTTATTATTATTATTGAAGGGAAGTAAATCGGAAAGTATAGTTTCCAGTACTTTTTAATTGCGTGATTAAATTTTTATTTAATATTTCCGCAAATAAATTTAAGTCAATTTATAACTTAGATATGTTTGACTTTATAGACGCTTTTATTGATAAATGGCAAAAACAAAATTGCGTCAACAAGTGCTTAATAAACGGCGCCTTCACAATTCAAACAATAAAAATTATTAATATCTAATTTTTAAAATAAATTAATAAATAATTATTTAAACAAATAAAAACAATAAAAAGTTAAAAAAATAAATATTGGAATTAATTAATTTTAACTGGTCCCAATTTGAAACGATTGTCCGGCGCCTTCACTTCACCTAAAATAAAACATTTAGTCGGAGTAAAACGTTTTTATTTATTTCGTTTTTTTTTTGCGCGTATTTTTTGATCTTACATGTTATTAATAATTGTAATCATTTAATTATTTCTTCTTCAAAAAATATAATAATGAAACTAAAACCAATTTTAATTAAAAACTGTTTTTTTTTTAATTTAAAACAGTTACCGGCGCCTTCACATCCCGACAATGCAAATAGTAAATTAGTCTCGCTTATTGCAAAAAAACTTATTATTTTTACATTCTATTAATAATTTAACTCTTTTAAATAAAAATAAAATAAAACAAAGAAAATCATTGTATATCAAATAAAGCAGCCTCATTAATTCAATGAACACATGACGACCTCAGCAAGCAAATAAAACGTTTATTTCGGCATTTATTTTATTGCCGAATAAGACGTAAAAAAAGGGCCAGAGTCCAATTAAAACTCGGCTGTCGGGTAACTTTTATTAACGCTCCTATCAAAGTATCATCAACACGCTTATTCATAAAACTCTTTATTTTTTTTCCCTACTTGCATCAGGAAACCCACAAGATAATTGAAATTAAGCAAAGCACCCCTATTTGCATTCATTAGAGCTCAATCTTGTAATATTACTTTGCTTATGATAAAACCCATTCAATAACGCAAACATTACCGTTTCTCGAGACTAGAGAGCTGGGGAGAGAGTAACTAACAATATTATGCGAGAAACGCGGGTGCATCTAAGCTGAAGATAAATATCTTTTTGCCTGTATGTGTGTCTGTGTTTATAGTACCTACATCATAGCGACTACAGAGAGACGGCAGAGCAGAAGAACGAACAGAGTGCCGCAGGACGTCACACAATGTATGTGTATACTTTGAGCGAGGCGGTGATGGTGAGCCGGGGGCGGCAGTGGTGAAGGCGGCAGCAGATGCCGAGTCGGCCGCTTAATTAAAATCTGGAGCGAATTTAATTTGCATCATAATTGTGTGTATGTAAATTACGTATGCCACCGCGATTATTGTGTTTTATTCGATTTGCCATTCTGCCTCACTCCCTCTCTCTTTGTGCGAACTTCATCCAATTTCGGATGCACCGATAAAACTTCGCGAGAGAACAATTTCTTCGGATTATCATCATTGGCGGGCGGATAATGTTCTCGCTAATAAGACAAACGAGGTTCACTTCTTCTAATTCGATTTGAAAGCAATTAATTTCTTCAGCAGGACAGAATAGGAAACTCAAGTGACTTGTTCGTTACTATTTCTCTTCGCATAAAATTCTCAGTGTTTTTACTGTTAATTGCTTAACACGGAACAAACGATTTGTTTGCATACTTGCAAAGTTCTAAATTTAATGAACTTCATCCATAAACATACAGAAGAAAAAGAAGTATTTGAAAATTTGCAAACGACAAAAGGTCGATCTGCTCGAGTGTGTAAATAATGCGATTAAAGAAAAGAATCGTCGTTAGAGAAATTCTTAAGGATTTCGCGCTGCGATAAAGTGTTAAGTGTTACAACAGGAATAGAAAGAGCACTAAGTGGATCCATTAATACGGAAGCACGTACAACGCGATGCTGGAGAGCAAGTTGAAGAGCATCTTCTTCGTTTCTGCACACATGCAGAGACACGCACACATTCAGCGTGAAGAAGATATTGAATTCGGCTAGTTCGCTTTTATTCCTTGTGTTCTCGACTGATATGTAATTCCGATTGTGTGTGACCTCGTGTTCGTGTGTCTCGATGGAGGATAACAGGTGCGAACCGTTCATCCTGTTTTCTAAGTGTGGCTTTAATCCTCCTTTCAAACTTTCAAAGTTTTAGTAGTTGCCACTTATAAAGTTCACATTAGTCTGCTTATAATTATTTATTACTTTTTAAATTTTTATTTGGTCTCCTAACTAACTAACAACAAAATATAAAATTTTGCATTTTATTAAATTTTGTATTTTGTTTAGGTACTGTTACCTTTTTGAAGTCAGGAATGAGATAAAGCTTTAAGGAATTGTTGCTTACCTGAAACAAAATAAAAAACAGATTATTTTTTTTTGCCCTAAAAATAAGAAACAACATTTCTATTTAATTAATTTCATTTCGTAATGATAATTGGACACTATAATTAATTATTCATTAAAAATGTTATGCATATCTTCAATAATATATAATGAATTTACACAACATATATTTTAATAAATTAATTAAAGAACAAAAATATTATAACGTTTGCTTTTGCGAATACGAAACATTTTCTGAAAATTAATTAAATAATTTTAAATTAACTGTAGTTAAAAACATGAATAAAAATAATAATTTAAAAATGCAACTAAATAAATAAGTATAACTAATGGATTATATTTTAAACTAATTATATAATATAAATAATTAATTAAATAATATAAAATAGTGATAATATAAAAAATTTATAAAGGATTGACTAAAATAGTACTCGTACATATAAAACCACTAGATCTGAGGAATCACTTTTTATTAAGAACATCAAAAGTTTCATGTGAAATGCAATATGTTAAAAATTCAAGTTTATGATTGACGTGCTTTTACCATATGCATATTTCATAGACCAAACCGACTGACACAAGAAAACTGCACGTTGGTGAATGGTGAATGGTGAATCCATAAAAAAATAATATCAAAATAAAAAGAAAACAATTAATAAAAGTCAACTGAGAAATAACAATAATTACACTAATAAAAAAGAAATAAACATCACTAGTTAATATCTGCGCAAACAAACAAACCGAATCAATAAAAGAGCTTTCTCATAAACATCGGAGACAGAAAAAACAAACAGGATCATTATGAAGTACGAAAAGGGAAAAAGAAGAGACAGTATTGGCAATATATTTCTTTCTATGCGCTTGGCGCTCAACAAAAGAGAGATGTTTTGCAGGAGTCGGGCGCTTTGCATTTCCTGTTTTCCGAACGAGAGACAAATATGTTCGGTGCGTTCATCCGGATGATGTAATTCGGCAGTTCGAGTGACGCAATCGCTTCCGGAAATCGCGTAAAGGCACAAAGGTGTCCGACGAAAATCGGCCTGTCCATAGCTCGGATTCTCATGCATGAATGAACCACTTGCCAAGAAAGTAATAAATTTCAACTATCTTATTATTCGTTTAGAGAAACCTTTTGTATTGTAAATTTTTCATATTTTTAGGTCAGTTTTTTTTTCTCTTTTTAAAAGATTTTTTTTATTTTAAAACAAATTTAGAAAACTATGACAGCAATATCATTGAGAGCTGATTCCGCGAACGGAATAATTGCAATTATGAAATCTTTCCGAAAGCATTTAAAGTTCGCGAACTGTTAGTTAGAAAGACAGCAGGCGACGTCAGATCAAAGAAGTTAAATTGCTTCAGGATATGGAGGGGCTGCGTATAAAAGCTAAAGTAAACTTACTAATTGTATACTACACTTTGTGTTCTTAACTTAAGTATACAGTTTTGCCTTTGGACATTCGTTATTAGCATTTATATAATTAACTTAGTAGTAGTTAAGATGATAAAACTATTATATTGACATATTTTACTTTAAATGCAAAACTTTTTTTTTATTTCAGTTTTAATTCTAAATGAATATTGATCAAAATACAGCCAAATTTATGCAAATTTACAATTTAACAATACATTTCAGGCGGAAATTTGATTTAATGACATCCCAATAAACGCACCATGAGGCAGAACAGAAATTGAACACTAACTGCAATTACATTTTGACACATGTAGAGATTTCAATTAACGACAAGCAGCAGAAGAGCACGATTATTCCGTTATAAACAATTGTTGTTATTATTGCCCTTCAAACAGATACAGCGATTTCACAATTCGAAGCGCATGGCACAGATTTTCTCTGAATGGAATATAAAATAAAGTACGGCAAAAGTTAAAAGTTAATGTAGCGGAAGACTTTATATATTTTAACAAAAGCTAAAGTCCCAGCGGACACGGAAAGAAGAAGTGGAAAGCACAATTTCGTTTGATAACTTTGGCTCCGGCTGTACGGGGCTCTGTGTGTGCTGCTGATATGGAACGCAGGGTCGCTCGAATTTTGCATGTATAAACCCCTTTTCGCAACAAGCTTTTCGCATTTTCAGCGACGGCAGAGCACACGATACACGAATTAGGTATTTTCTTTTATAACCCTTGATATCCGGTTTTACGTTTTTGTCCGACTGGCTGTCGAACAAAAGAGAAACTGCAGGAGAAGGATATGCAGAGTGGGTGTAGTATATGAAGATGGGCAATCAACGAGTTGGGTTTAATTTAAGGCTCTACAGTTCTGCGTATACTTTATGCGGGCTAATTGCTTGTCGAAATTAACATTTGTTGAAAATTGCGCCCCGCAAGTTATACTTCTGCAATAATAAAATGTTTATGGAGCTTTGTCGTTCAACTGAAGAGAGTTGCTTTTTGCTGAAGAGAAATGCATAAAAATTTATTTAATTACAGGCAAAGTACAAGCAATTATCTTAATTAAAAGTAAATATTATTTCAGCACAAGCAACGAAAAACTTAATTAATAACGTTAAAATAAACATTTCTAACTGAAATGTCCTCCTGTAAATTACTATTTTATAAATATTACTGTTTTTTTTTTTCGAAACGGGAAAAATATATTTATAATTAGCATTTCAAATAAATAAAAACGTTAAAAAAAAATTGAATAAATTTATGCGAGCGCACGATTTATACTAAACGAAGTAAATTGAATAGAATATGAAGCACTTTTTTGTGGTTTTCATTTCAGGTTGAAATATATACTGCACGTTATCCGCAAACCGACCAATGCAAAAATTAAGTAAAAAATATATCACGCAAAATTCACCTACACCCATAAAAAAACAACAACAACAAAACACCAACGAAGAGAACCAAGGGATAGGGAAGAATACCGCGCGAGACATAATTCACGTAAAAATACATTTCCAGAGCCGTACATAACGGCAGATGAAGGAGCGAATAAATAATGGTTTCCTAAGCACTTTCTGTTTACTGGCTGCTGCTGCTCCTGTTGGAAATTTGAAATTTCAATTAATGTGTTTGCGTTCGCCGCAAGTACAAATTTTTAATTTTTAATCAGACGCCACAGCTCTGCCGAAAATTCTGCACGTTTCTCCAAAAACTCAATTTCAAATTATCTGCCTTCTTAAAGAGGATGTGCCCGAAATGTTCGGGAAAATTGCGCTGCGTATGTTGCAAATGAAGCCACTGCCATTAAATTTAGAACAATAGCAAAAGTTATGAATCCTTCCACAATATGAGATACGAGTAATTTAGATACGGCAGTAGTAGACCCTAGCAAGATATGATACAAATTACAAAGCAAGAAATGCTGAGTATATCTGAGGTTACCTAGGCCTAAGCATAAATAAAATACATCATGGGGATTGGATATAGGGGCGAAGGTTGTCTTTGATACAGCAAATTGTACAGTTTTGTTGCGAAACTGCGTGATCCTTGGGTTGAATTTTGACTATGGGGAATTCGCCGAAAATCAGATTAGTTTATTCTCGGGGCATACAAGTGAAACCAATCAAAAGCAAAATTTAATTGTACAAACACCGAACATATTTAATTTAAACAATGTAAAAATGTAATGTAAAAAAATCAAAAAATAAAACGGTTTTGTTAGTTATTACCAATTGTTTCAGAAAGTGCAGCAGTCAATAAAGTAAATCAAAGCGCTTCATAAATATAAATGAAGCTCTAAAACAAGCAGCGAATTCTTTTGTACTATGAGAGTAGAACGAGTCTGAAAAACTAATTAAAACTTTAAATTATCCACCTGCGCTGGATGTTTGGTTTTCGCATGCATGCATCTATTTTGTCTCCCCGCCCGTCCCATTTCTTCCTTATCAACCCCTAACTGAATGCGTAAACTCGGCATTGTCGAATTATATAAGCAGCAGCAGCAGCACAGCAAGAATATCAGCAAGCAAGCAAGCAAGCACTAGTGCTGCTGGTGGTGGTGGTGGTGAGCAAGGAGTGGTTTTAATTGCTTGCCGCCGCCGTATAATACGAAATAAGACAACTGAGGTTGAATTAGAAACGGCAATGGGAAGGAAGAAGGCAGCGCGCATCTTGTACAAGTTGTTCTATAGGTATAACTAATATAGAGCACAGCAAGTGGAGGGACCTTTACACGTTCAGCCTCCACTGCCGCTTTTCTTCTCGATGCACTAAATCACAATAAGACATGACCGTAATACGTAAACTGGGCAGAGTATAGGCAGGCGGCCTCCAAGACGCCTGGCGCCAGATGTTCCAAATAGCGCCACTAGCACTGCACGGGGGTAGTATGGATGAACTGACCCCGAGAGCGAAGAGAGAACATTCGGGGCTAGGCAGCCAGCACATGGGACGTGACCAACTTTACCCCCGGCTCATTCTGTCTTCACAATGCCCCGAATATATCTTTCAATTGGTGCCCGGTTCGGAGCTTTTATTGAGTCAACATTCGCCGGACTTCGGATTTCATATTTCTTCAGCTAAAAACTGACTTTACACCGATATTTTTTTATTGTTCTTTTTAAATTTGTTTTCTGTTTTAATTGTCTTTTAACAAAAAAACTTTTTTGATTAAACTCATTTCAAGTTTATTATAGGAAAAAAAAGTGTCTGGAAATTAATTAACTTTTACGTAAAGCTACAGTTGCTTTTACTGTCGAATATTGTGTGAGACTAATTAACGAAACATTGAAAAACTTGTAAAATCAGCAACGGCATATTTTACTTATTGCTATTTGCAAGTGAGCTTTAAAACTGCAACAAAAACTATATTAAACTTGCAGACAAAATTTAATCCATTAAAATCCCAAAACTAATCGTCAACAGAAAATAAAACTTTAAAGTAAATATTGACACACAAAAAGATTAAAACTTTAAACAGAAAAAAGTAATTTTAAAAAGTAACTATTATTTTATAAAAAAAAACAATAATATATAATATGTCAATGGTTAACTAAATGTGCGCATAATGGCTTTATATAAAAGGTTCGGCGAACGGTACGCGAAATCCTGATGGATGGGGCCGGACGTCCTGAATCCACAAGATAGCGCACATGCAAATATACCACTTCGGGCTATTCCTTTTCCAGGATGCCCCCAGCTAAGGGATTCATGAATCGCGACGCGCCCCTTTCGTTTCTCGAACCTAAGCAGAAGCAAACGGAAAGTTTCTCCACCTTATCTGCAGCAGTCTAGCGATCGAGCGAAAGTTTGCCACCTTTGAGCAACATCGGGGATATGTATTCCCAACAGTTTCGTATCAATTCTTTAAATGCCATTTCTACTTCTATTTTCTTCTACGACTATTTTTTTTTGTTTCTGTCAATTTATGCAAAAAGGTATTTTATCTATGTAAAACTGTAACTGTTCGAAAAAGTTCTGAAAGATTGATTTTTTGGACATTTATCTTACATCCGAACTTAATTTACTATGGCAAAGAAATTATTACTGAACTTCGAGTATTAAAGAAAGAATCTGCATCCAGAATTATATCTAAAGTCGGAACTGTATTCAGGAAAATCAGGCAAAATGATATTTAAAGATGGTTTCTCATTAAAATAAGAAAATAGAGGATTTCGTTTTTAAACAAGTATAAAGATTAGAATAGTAAAACGCCAAATTGAGAATAATATGCAGAAATTTGAGGGCACCGTAGTATAAAATTCTCGTAACGTCCTGGCAAATGTGTGTCTCGTTGGCGAATTTGCATGGTAAACGGGGCGACATGAATCGAGTGGAAAGGTCAAGAAGCGAACAGGAAAAATCTCAAATTCGAATCAATGCAAAAGCTTGCACTGCAACAAAGCCAAGAAGAAATACGAAGAAAAAAGCGCACATATATGTATAGAACGGAAGGAAGCGAGCGGGTGGAAAAATTGAAAAAATCACGAGCGCGCTTAGAACACGAAATAGCACATCGATGTATGCTTCACCTAGACCTAGACGTACCCATTCGTATACATGTTGGGCAAAAAGGGTATATTTTAGTGTACCTCCGAACGCAAAATCCCCAGGGGACACTGATGCGAACGAGAGAAATCACGATGAGCGAAATGCGGATGGCAAAAGTGCGCGACGAAGAAGGAACGAAGCCGAAAATAAAAATCCACGACAAGCTGGAACGACGACAACGAGAAAGAGGGCGAAATGCAGATAGTAACAAGAAAAGGCGAGCTGGGAAAAGAATTCCGGGAGGCATTGCCAATGTAACGTTACCTTCAGCCTCGAGTATCAGTTTTCGTGATAAATTGATAACCCGGGCTCCGGATATTTAATATTTTAAATTCGTTGATCGAATTCCCGATGTCGGCCAGGTATATCATTTTCCTGTTCACCTCGGCGCTTCTTAATGCACATCACACCCCTCGCGGGCAAATTTTATATCACCCCGCGCGATGCTTATTACGCGCGGAATATTTGCTTTCCCAAGCACGCTACACTCATACACTGGCACAACTTTCTAATCCTTTAAAGCTGAGAGTTTCAAATGAACTGAAGGGCACACCTGATGTGTATGTATATATGACTTATGATGATTTATGCGTATGTACCTATGTATTTGTTTAGAAAAGTGGCAAACGGATAAGCAGTTGCTCGGCACTAGCGCGCTAAACTTGCAGGTAAATTAATCCAGACATGTATGAGGGTGAAAACGTTAATTATAAGTACACCAGCAAGCAAATACTTATTAGTTATGTTAATCATACTTATAACCGAAAAGGTCGCCGTAATTTATGTAAGCATAAGCATGCCAGCTTTGCTTGAGAGGCAAACTTTGCGAGAGCCTTAATCTAACGTGAGGCCAAATTTATAAAGGGCCGGGATTTTACTTGTCTCGCACCTTTTTCCCACACCCTATACTCTTCTAATGCAAATTAGTTAAGTCACTCACCCGAAGAAACAGAAAAAAAAAACACCAGAAAAAAAAAACAAAACAAAATTAGTACTTGGAGCTTTACTGCTTTTAAAACTTTGCAATTATACAAACTTGGATGATTTAAATTTGGATTAAAGAATTAACATGAGAAACTTTCTTCATTTTAAAACCGTGTAATGGCTTAATCAATCAAACCTTCCGTCTCTGCTTTCGAAGAACGAGAACAAAATTTCAAATGCAAAAACGCAATAAATATGCAAATTACTTGCGCGAAAAAATATTGACAAAAGGACTAAAATAAGTAACATTAATTATCTCTTATCTCGTCGCAAGTGGTTGTTTTTGAAAACTCACACTCGACAATGGACGCAAAGAAAACAATGGCTAACCGTAAAAGAAACTTTCGACATTGTTTACGCAGCCTAATTAAATATGCGCAAAATATCGGGATAACGTGAGGACTAAGGACCAAGTGATTAGATATTCCGGCGGAACAGGGACTCAACAAAGTAAACACGGTAGTTAAAGTTAAGGATGTTTTCTTATCAGCTACTTAATCGATGTCGGTCGGATATGGACAGCAAGTAGAAATAACAAAATTTGCATTTATAGCCCCAAACTACTTTTAGCAGACTTAGTATACTTGCAACAGTTTTAAGTTTGCAATGAATATTCAAAATGTAAATTAACAGAATTAAAATCTTGTGTTGATTTCCAATGAAGGAACATTTAATTAATTTTAATAAATATCTTAACATCTATTTTATTAAAATTAAAACAAGAAATTGCAATTGTTTAAGGGATGAGATCTTCGGGATTTAATTAAGCCAAAAATAAACTCTGTAAACTTAGTTAACAAAGCTAAAACTTTACAGAAAAAGAACATAAAAAATTATAACAATGTTGAATTTAGTATAATGAATGCTTTGTTTTTTATTCCTTTCATAATATAGCCATTTTTAACATTAAAAAGATTTAAAAGTATTAAACAGGATAACGAGTTCCCCATCAAAAAAGAATAACAGCAGAATTATGCAATTCACGCTTAATTTTGCAAATCTGCATAATTATTTCAGTCGATTGATTTGTGCAAAAATTATCCCAATCAACGGTGAGACTAATAAAACAACCAATTAACTAATGAAGCAAATAAAAAAGTGTTTATTTTTACGAATGAATGAAAAATGAATCAAATGAATAATGACAAGGGGGAGGACAGAAGAAACGATGAATTCATCGGCACTGCATTTGCCTATTGTATGTGCGAGCGAACGCATAGCATAGCGTTCTGAAAAATGCTGAAAATAAAACGAAGTATGAAAAAGTGGCACCGTATGCCGGCACTGCTAGTGCCACCCACATGCCGCGACTGATACAAATAGTCCCGGCGCGTCAAATAAATGGCTCCATCTTATTTTATCCGATATCATGCGTGTAATCGTAAAACGAGCAATAAATTCAAATTGAGGTTATTTGGAAACGCCATCGAAAAAATCATCTTAACAATTTTCCATTATCTACAATTCCCCCATTTTTTAAATCTGGTTTAATTAAATTATCAGTTTATTATTTTCGTAAATGTAATAAAAAAAGCAGGGATAACAAAACAAGGAAATTTTGGCAACCAAAATCTTAATCTTGCATGTTCAATTATTAAATTCAATTACATTAGGCCATCCAAAATTAGATAATACGCTTTTCACTAGGTCGAACAATCCTCTTAATATATGAAGTATTAACAACTCTACCTACTCTGCTGCATGTTATGTGTATGCTGTGTGCGGTACGTTTAGAGCGAACATGGAGAAGGGCCAGCAGCTAAAACCTATAGTTTCTGGTCCCGAAACACTAATAGCAAACAATTTTCCGCATTGCATAATCTACCGCAAATCCGACCGAACAATAAAATATATTAACAAGAGCAAATACAGTAATTCACAGCTACAAATCCGGCCCTTTTTTATGCATGCTCGCACACGAAAAATTAAAACGTTCAACCAAATAAATGCGTAATGAAAAACAACTAGCAAAAGTCGGGAAACACAACGAAAACATGTAAAAAAAAAAAAAAAACACAACGTATACGCGAAAAACGAGCCGTAAATCAAACTGGCCGTAATCGTGTTTAGTGAGCAGAGAAAATGTACACAACAAAACTCTATTTTCAGCTTTTTATCTTTAGTTTATTCATTTTTATGAATCACATTTTATTTAAAAAAAAAAACATTAAAAAAAAGTATGAATGACAACCAATTACAGCAGTCTCCACTTTTCAAAAGAGTCTTTTTCCGTTGAAAGCAAACAGAATTATTGTTTAAGAAAGCGCTAGAGTATGACGGTATAATAGGCACACAATTAGTTTCCTATCTAGCCAATTATGGCGAGCTCTTTTGTGGGATAAGAGTAATAACGATATAAAGTCGCTTGGAAAGTATGAAATACTATTGAAGTTCGCAATCATTTTGAAGTCTGGCAAATGCGAAAAGGGAGCCATTGATATAAGGTAGAGATATATGCGTACAAAAGAAGAAGAGTAAACTTTAATGAATACATTACCGAAGCGCGTGTTATCGTTTGATTTACAGCCGACCTGATTATGGCCAGGCTTAATGGGGGACATTTTCCGGAATTGCGCGCTTCGAACGGGACGCCTTTGCAGCATATACTATACGAGTACAACAGGATTATGACTAACGCGACATATTCCCATTTTAATTACGCGCGCGATTTTAAATGACCCAACGATGTTATACTATCTCCGACAAAGACATGAAAGATGCACCCTTTGTTTGCTAGCGAAAGGATAGGTTTGGTAATTAAAATTTGGTTTTAATTGTTTTTAACTTTTATTTAGCAAAAATATTTAAATTACGCTTTTTAATTTAAAAGTTATACGAGTTTTTAAGGATTGTAAATAAATTAAAACTATTTTGATATGCTAAAATTCTCTCGGGAAAGCCCTATTGCAAGTATAAAATATAAACGAACACAGAAAGAGAAAAGCTATTTCTTTGATGCTTATTTATTAACTTATGCTGAAATAACCATGTTTCGCATTAGAGATTCAATAGGACAGCAACTCTGATCAGATTTCAACCCCGGTAGATTCGACAGAAGAGTATGAGGTTTCAATACTATATGTCGAATATTATATTAAGCTTGGAATTGAATTCGTGATGATTTCAAATGAATAAATTATCAATATTATATTTATCGAAGTAATTAATCTTTTCGTATCTCGAATGTATTTAAAAATTGAAATTTGAAATTTCCATAAGAAACCCAACGAGAACGACAGAGATGGCGAATGTAAACATGCAAAAGCGTTATTGGTGATGGTCCAAGTTGAGTCCGGATATTCCAAGTATTCACTTGATAATTTCCAATGCAAATTTCGTGCAAGCCTTGCTTGACAATCGCTTCCGATGTGTATTCAATTTTCGCAGATATTGCCTCAATACATGTTTATGCATACAACGAACAGAAATTATTCTCGCAGGGTATTATTAAAAGACAAAAACGGAGTGCGGTTCACAAAGGATTATTAAATTTTCCAAAGTATGATTATTCTGTCTGTCTGATATAAAAATATCGTATTTTACAAAGAATTAAATGAATTGTTATTTCGAAATATTTCTATTTTATTTCATCTTATATTCATTTTTACCAACATCCTGTATATAAATTTCAGAATAGCTTGCAGACACCTAATACATTTTCATTCAGGAATTAGGAATCTTGAATATAATACGTGTAGAAAGCAAAGGGATTGTACTAACCCTTCGATAAACCACAAACTCGAACGGGGCAAATTAATGCAATCCATAAATATTTTCCAAAGAATTTCAAACTCTGCACTTGCATAGCATTCCTTACATAGTCATCCATTATACGAGTATTAACAATTAAATTTGATATACTTTTATAATTAGTAATATTTTAATATTAAAATGTATTATTTTAACAATAATTAACAAAAAAAAAACACATCGTTTCTATGAATAAAATAATAATAAAAACAAAAACAAAAAATAGAAAGAAACATTCCAAACGTGTGAAATCAAATGGTGGAAAATTGGGGTCGAAACGCAATAATAATTCCCAATAAAATGCCGAAATCGTCGATCGGGGGTGTCATTTAATTACATCGGACACGAGCACAGCTTACCGACCAGTATAGCTATATAGCGGCAGCTGGTATATGGCCAATATACCTACATCACGAATCACGGTAGTGTTATGTGCTTGCTCGCCGACGGGGGTGAATTTAACGACTCAATTTTGCATTTCGGACGGGGACATGCTAGGTCAACGCAATTACGTCGCGCAATGACCGCTGTTGATTAAAAATAAATTCAATCTGAATCTCTGCACGCATCATTACTCCCACTCTTCATCAGACAGGACCGAACGGACCCGCAATTCGACTCGAAGAACGGACACCGACCGGTACTTTATCCTATTCTTAGCTGGCAGTCAGCCTCAGAGAGTGATGTTACACTCATGCAATTACCGCTTTTCCCTACAACTCAGCAGCTATAGCTGCTAGCTAGACAGAAACGCGAATAGAATTAGGGCATTTGCACTTGCATTCTTTACAAGAAGACTTTAATAGAAGAAAGGCCGAGAACATCTGAGGATCCAAAAAAGGGATGAATGTTACGCTATTCATCTACTACAACTACAGGGATGGATTTCCGTAATTTATAACGGCGGTTTTTAAATGTTAACAATTTTTTGTTGTTCCTTTATTTTTATTCTCATAATTTTAAATTGTAATATGAAAATTATAATAATATCTGTTAAATAAAAAAAAAAGATAAAAAAAGACTAATCGAAAATGCTCAAGTTGTTAAACAACAGATAAAAGAATCGAGTATGTAAGGGCCACTTATAGTGTAATACTGATAGTAGACAACACAGGCAAGAGCAGATAGATATCGAGTACATATACGAGAGGTACAACAAGTGCAGTAAAGGGCCTCAACGTCAATGAACCTAAACCGCACGCAGTGAAAACTCCGTATGTGGCGGAGACGATAAAAGCTCGGCTAACTGTGATGGCGAAAGGTAAAACAAGGGCCTCCTGTGGGAACATTAAGCTGTAATTTTGTAGCCCAACCTAATCAGATCCTAATACTATTTCGGGCCATAAATCTTTTTTACAATACACCCGCCCCTGTTCGGGAATATATATGATCAACGCACTTCGAAAGCTCTTTAATAAATAATTGCCATGCGTGTCTCATAATTTATATGCCAATAAATGGAATAACGTATTACGGTAATAAATTAGAATATAAGCAATAAAGAATAGGTTTAAAGAGAAGAGATGCGAAATTTTACCTGTAAATTTGGAGGGCAGTGATCCAGAAGTTCGAGCATATGCCTTATGTTTTGAGCGTCCTGTATAACGAAATTGAGCTCCATATCGAATTCGCCGCCGACCAACTGCAATGGCAAAAAATAAACAACAAAATTAATCCACTGAAATCGATGATATTATATTTATAGCAAATTTATATTTGCTGCAAATAAATAATATTTGTAACATTGCAGGTAAATAATTGTTGATGTAGATATAGATTTGAAATTCAATTAATTCACATTCCGTTGGTGTATTTAGTATCGGTTTTAGTCATTTGTGTGCTAGGTGTATATGTGTTGGTGGGTGGGAATGTTCGGCCATCAAGTTCATACAAATAAATTATAAATGTAGATACAACACGTGTCATTGAAATCGCCATAGATTAATATTTTTTACAGGGTACCCGAAAATTAATCAAAATACTTATTGCTAAGTTACTTTAATTATATTTTTCTTCACTGAATACATTACTCTTAAAATAATAAATACCCTTAGAAGAAATAAAAAAGAAATCTTAAATAATCGATTTTTTTTTTGGAACAAGTAAAAATTTATAGGAAATTAATATTGCAGTAACTTCAATACTTTATACCAAATATATTTCCCCAATTGAAAACCCTTCTTTTAACAAACAGTGAAGAGCGTGAAAATAAAAAAAAGCCAATTACACGTAATAATGAAAAGCTCGAGAAGAAAAATATATTGGAGCGAAGAGCAAGCAATGCCGTAACGGTTGGCGGTGCCACTGTTATACCTATACCAACACATGGTCTTCTATTCTTCGTCGAATTGAAGCGGATGTGAAATGGGAATTGAGGCAATTGATCTTCCGCTAATTGCCCGGGGATTCGATCCTAATGATACATTTTTTTCTAACATCCTAACCATTCCACTAACAACCCTTAATGTCATCGGATTTTCCTTGCCTACCGTTCTCGTTATTATTTTTTTAACGAATTGTATCTTATGTTTTATTTTATTTTTTCAGACAAAAAGAAATATTTTGAAAAGATAAAGAAAGTTCTAAAAATTCACTGTGATTTTATGTTAAAAACGCCTTTTATTATATATTTTAAGTAAAAATGAAATATCTTATTACATAGTAGATGGAAGAGGATGATAAGGCACAATGTATTATGAAAATAATTTCGGCAAAATGTAATCATCGGAAGCAATAAATTTTCTATTAATCTATGCCGCAGAAGTGAACGCTGACGTGCACATTAAAGGCGCGACCTTAAAGTAATTAATTTTGCGTGTACTTTATTAGTCGGCGACTTGTTTGTTGTAAATACCGCCACTTATGATCCCTATAACTTAGGCGATACAACGCACGAAGCTGAGCTATGAATAAATCATAGTCATCGCATACTGGGGCGCTTAACAACTTAATTTTACTTGCGGAATATTTCAACAAATATTGTTCAAAAGCACTATTCAAAAAAATTTAATTTCATTAAAAACACAACGTAAAAAACTAATTTCAAAATAATGAAAAATTCTTGAGAAATTAAAATATTAATTTTGGAAATTTCATCCGCACAATAATAATGGCTGGCAATAAATTATACATGCGTTTTTAATAAGATTCCACTTTGAAAGCGATGACGGAGATGAGAGAAGCGAGGAAAAGGGGCAACAATCCCCTTTGGGAATTTATATGCCATGTAATAATTTTTCGCATCGATTCTTTTCAACAGCTCCTATAGGCAAAAATTCATCCGTTGCAAAGCTACGCGTGATAAAGACAAGAATATCCATGATGTGCTCTGTATTGGAACGATGTGTGTAAAAGACTAAAGTATAAGAGCCTCTGTAAATGCAGATGGATGTGTGGAAAAGGAACGCGCGCTTGTCTTTCGTGAAAACCGGTGAAAAGCATCAGCGGCACTCTCTAAAGCACAGCACATAGCGCCGAGGCCCACGAATGGGAATTCCACCTTTGTTCTCCTAACTAATTGTATAATAAAAGCGGCGGTCTTTATCTAGCGCGAAATTCCAACGGAAATCCGAAAATTTATGCTCGATTGGTAATCGTTACCGCGCCAGCACGAACTGCCTTTCTACTTTTCGGTATTGTTTCGTTCCGCCTTTTCTCTTTTACATAGATTGTTTTCATCAAAATTCCAAATGCATATTGTAAAAAAGTTCTGAGAATTTTCATTAAATAAGTTTTTATCAAATACAAAAAATAAAATATTTACAGGAAATGAATTACTTCCTGAAAAATAAATCAAAGTAAAACCTTATAGGGACAAAGAAATGAAATGTGAAGGCGCCGGTTCATTATGCTGTAGCCTGTAACGATCTTTTAAAGAATTCTTTAAACTAAATTAATACGTTTATGGGACTTTTAGCGTTCGGCATTTCTCTACAGTAAATTTTTAGAAAAATTCCTATTGCAAATTAAAGAAAATGCCCGCCGAATAAGTAAATGGAAAAGTTTTCTTTTGTGCTTTTAAAAAAGTCAAATTTTCGTATATGCATTAGGAATTTTAATATTAAAAAAATAATTGAAGAGGAATAAATTATTTGACCAAATCAATGTACTGGATGTGAAGGCGCCGGACGGTTCTAGTGGATCTCTTCCTAAAAATTTCTTATACATTTATTTATTAATATTTAGTGTCCTTGTGGCACCTGGCAATTGCAGAAAAATGCAATAATTCTATTTATTATACAAATAAAAAGACTAAGGGCCGGTATATTCACCTTTCAATAAAGTATTCGTTAGTTAACTGTTCAGTAAATTTACATGTCAATTAAAAAATTTCGGGAGAGAAAAATAGTAAATAAATGAGTAAAAGTGAGAAAAAAAAACCCACATAAATGTCAGTAACTCCTATTTACTGAGAAGTTAAATTTACTGAAAGGTGAATATACCGGCCCTTAGAATTTTGATTTTTGTTAAAAAAAAAAAATAATAGGGCGAATACATGTATCGGATGTGAAGGCGCCGGTAATTTCAAGTGAAAACATATCCTATAAGCACTGAACGCTCGAAAGCTACACCAAACTAGAACGTTGCGAGAAAATATGTCACAAATAAATGGAAATGACACTCCGGTTGCATCTACAACCGATCGTACGGTATAGCAATAGAAATTTTTGAAGTGCGTTGAACTCAGCACTTTTTCACAGCCCCAAAAAAAAAAACCAACAATAAAGGAAAAAAAACTTTCGCCATCAAGAAAGAAGAACAGAAGACAGAAGCTAAAATAAAGGCATACGTATGAAATATTTAAAGCACCTTTTGTTTCGGGCAGAAAAAAGGCGAAGAATTACAGCCACATTGTGGTGAAAAATCACCGGCGTCAAGGGAGTCGTAATGAAGGGAGCAATTTTAATGCTACTTTTCCTTTTTCCTCCATAAGCAAAAATATCCTAGCTAGACGAAATTGCATGCAATGACGCCGGGAAATTTTACTTACAAAGAAGAGGAGCATAACTTAAACTTCAAGTCCTTAACAAGTTTCGCTAATTTACCAACTTCCTAATTGACATACTCCGTAATAATTTATCGGCAGTCGATATTATATATGCAAACGCAAATGCATCCATATATAAATTTGTACATGGAACGTAAGTGAGTATAGATTGGCCTAAGCAAAGTTCTCAAGTTTAATATAACAAGCCGTAAGTAATGAACTCCTTAATAATGCCGCATTATACTTAGGGACGGCTGATGATGATGATGCATAATAACTTATATATTCCAGGGACCAACCGCAGTAAATATATAAGTGATATTTGAATTTCAAATGTGAAACATGCGACTGGGCATTCAGTTCCGGAAATAAATTGTTACAGTTAAGTGCACACAATATTAATCAACTAACCAAAAAGGAAATATAAAAAAATAGCCTCGTTAATATTTTGAAAATAAAAATAAATTTTGTTTTACATTTTATCATTAAAGCGTACGAAATAATGAAAAAACGTAATTAACATATTTTCCACCAGAAAATTTTAATTTCAAGATTAAAAACCGCAAAGTAGAAGTAGAAGCGGCCGACTCGATAAACAGAAAGTTTTCACTTAAAGTTAATTAAAGACAGTCCATTATTGCATCGAGTAATTAACTTAGCAGTGATGGAATTTAAGAAGATTCGCGACGAAGACGGGCCAACAAACAAAGGGCGCCGCGCGAAAATAAATCTAATTTTTCATTAGGAACTTCTCATTCGCGGCAACTCAAGACGCCAAACAATAAAAAAAAATACTCAAGTAAACACACATATATAGCTCTACATTCACACAAAAACAAACTAACTTTTACATCTCATTTTAGTCATTTGAGAGAAAGAAAGGCAGAAAGAGAGAGTAATAGGGAAAAAGCGTATTGCATTGAAGTTAAGAGAGGAAAATTACTTTACGCGATCTAATTAAATTCGAAACGCGAACTAATTACCAGTTCATTCCAGCCAGTTGTTTACTTATTCATAGTTTTTTACCCCGTTTTTAATTACAGCGCACACTTTCAACAAAGGGAGAACAGTATCAGCTTCCATCGGAAATTTATTATTAATCAACGTTTCTCATCAGAGTTTAGAGTGCAGCCAAAGCAAAGCAGAGCAAAGTCGGTGCAGTTTTTACTGGCTGTTCAGCGTGCAGCACACAAGGGACTGGTGTGACAAAATTCGCCGCAGGGATTGCACTATTTGTGTGTACACACAGCATATGCTCCAGTTATACAGGATTCGCTGAAAAAATCAATTTCAATTTGTAAATTTTAGCACTGAGATTTATTTATTTCCAACTGATGTACTCATACATTTTTAAAGCTTCGTTTACTATTTTGTTAGAATATTTCAAATAAAATATATACAATTTTTATTTAAGGTAAATCCCTTTTATATCCAAAAATAATCTGAAATCAAAAGCAAAATCTGTTATTTCTTTGTAAAAAAAAATTTTTTGTTAACAAAAAAATTAAATTCTAAAGAGTACAATTGCAAGTACTACAAAAAAAAACACAAATAAAAATTAAAGAATATATTAATTATTTAAAAAAAAGTCAGTGACATAAACACCCTGTATGCGGAATGGAAACACACATGAAGGGCTTTTATTATTAGTCCCGGTGGTGGCATATAGAACAAGTTCCGGCGGGAGGACGAACCAGAGGAACAAGCAGGCCATTTGTAGTGGCTCTACACCCACGCATCACATGCATACACTGACAAACAATCGCACACACTGATGAATGCATATTGCATCAGCAGGAGCTGCGATATATGGAATCGACCAAAATGGCCGTGTTACACTAATTCGTTTGATTAACTGTGTCGACCGCAGACGAAATAGCAGCTCTGGGTGGGTGCGTGCACATCTGATACGGATTAAGGCGAGAATGTCGCCCCTAATGGGCGAGCACTAAAAATAAATTAATTACGATTCGCACTCGACGGCAAATCGGCCCTCTCTCTAAGCGTCGCGCGATAAGTGTAATAAGAGAGAAGTCCCGCTTTAATCCGCGTTCATCACTCCGCAGGATCCACCGCCGCCGCCGTTGCCTGCTAACGCCCTCAGTGTCCTTTTTCAACCTCGACGCTTACAGTAGTGCCATTTCTAGTCCGTTACCAAGGCGATGCGAGTAACATGAAATAAATTAAACTCGCTGGCATTTCCGGGTGCATTGAATGAATGCGTTTAACATAAATATAAGCGCCCAGTCGATGGTTAAAATATTGCATGCCACACATAATATATATTTATATGTATTTTGTATGTGCTTTTAGGGTGTTTAAGATATAGGCATAAGGGGGCTGGCATTTGAAATCGTTCGTAAGTTTCGTAGTTGTGTCGTATTTCCTATTAGTTGGTTCGGTGCGGCAAACGTTTTTAAGGCAAATAGATGGCTCCGAATCGAATCGCATCATTAATCACGGCGGATCAAATCAAAGCTCCCGGATGAAGATAGCACAGGAAATTTAAAGAGCCAAGAATTGTTTCTAAACAAAGATATATGGAATCGAGTGAGGCCCCGCCGATATAAAGGTCATATTACTTCGAAATCCTCTTTTGGTATAGTAGAACATTTCGTTTCGCTTAATTATCTTTTGAGTTTCTTAACAATTTATGATTTTTTGATATCACTAAGTATCTTTAATTACAGCTTTATAACTTATACTTTACCAAATTTATTTAAAAAAATAATAACCTAATTTAGTAATAAATTTAGGAGTCCAAAATGGGACATTTTCAATGAAACAAATAAAAAATTTACACTTGTTATGGATTTTTTTTTTCAACTAACTAAAAAAGTTAGTTCTTGTCAGAAGCTCGTATCGAAGGGACACAAAAAGAAACAGCATTGACTCGACAATGCGAGTGATTTATATGGCGCATATAATACACTGACATCAAAGATACATTTCTTCAAGGAAACAATAAAAAAGAAACTACAACGAAAAAATACATCGCACCGCCGAGAAACTGTTTTCTCGGCTGTATCTGCTGTAATAGAACCCCGTAAAATATTACGCAGCAAGAATATCGCAACCGCGACAATTTAATAACGATAACATTATAAGGAGAGCATCCCTTTCGCATGAAATACAATTCGCAGCGATTTTGTCGTAATAAGTTTTCGAACTCGTTGAAAATAATAATAATATTGAATAATGCAGATTTCGCAAAGAAATTTCTTAATGTAATTATAGCGAAAAACAAAAAAATAAAACAAAAAAGAAAAAGAAAAGCCACAAATGGAAGTACAAATGATTGCAGTCGGTATAAGACAGTTACGAACTCAGCATATACACTTGACTCGTAAATTTTGAATAGATTGCCACTTAAATAAACTGGTAACTGGTAACTGGTAAACTGTTGATGACTGAAGACACGATATGTACACACACACACACACACACACACACACACACTCAGTGCAAAACTTATAGCCAGGAGAAGAGTAAATGCAAACGCGAGGAACAGAGGAAGACAGCCGTGTGCTGTTCATTGAATTGTTTTGAAACTGTTATGCAAGCATCATGTTTGCTCGATTCGCTGTTTATTTGTTTGCCGGGCGATTGTGTGCACGTCTGCCTGCAGTGGTAAGTGTATGCTGGCAATAAATTCGCGTGAGTTTATGATTGGATTAGTGTGTGCACACACAACACCGAGAAGAGAAATGCAAACGTGCCGAGCTAGTTTTAGTTGTGTAGTTTTGGGGGGTGAAATGGTAAGTTGAGCGGCAGCAAGATAAGGAAATGTCACCACACGAATGGATAATATCAGATTGTGCGACTGTTGGTTCAGCAACCGAAATTGTTCCTCCCTTTTCATGCAAAATTAATAAACTTATGCAATTCAAATACACACAATGGACGGTTCTCAATTAATTTCTGTTAATGTTATACATTTTTGGAATGAACATAACAATAATCGGGATGACTAGAATTATGAACATTCAAAAACTTTTCTTTTTCTGTAAACAGTATGAAAAACTCATTAGAAAAGAGATCTGAAAATGTTTAAAAACAAAAAAGTCGAGTTCTGACGATGACACAAAAGGCGTTTTAGCAGATTGCTCGGGTTGAAGAAGGGCAGAAAATAAATAAGTGCTCGGGGGTTGCGAAAAAGTGGTCGAAATACTTATAAGCTCAGCGAAAAATAAAGCCATACAAAGAGACAGGGAAAAAGTGGCATTTTCTCTTATTACTTCCTTGTTCCATAAGTCTGATCAATTCTTTCTATTACAACTGAAAATATTACACTAAAGGTACTTTTGAATTAAAAATAATAAATAAATAAAAAAAATAAGCAATTCATTGCGATAGAGTTGCCAATTAATTAAATTAAGTCGCTTAAAAGGGTCAAGAAAACAAAGTGGAAACTATATTACCTACAGTTGGAACCGTTAAGTTTCCGGATCTGTTTGGCATTCTAGTCGCCTGCAGAATATAATTAACAATTAAGACCATTCGATTAACTTCGCTCAACTTAATGCAAAATTAATAGAACAACTAAGCACGCAATTTAAACTACTTTTGGCACAATAGGAATTACACTAACAGATATAACTTAATTATTTAATTACAACTTTTTATTTAAATCAAAAATTGCTAAAATAA
>JASKGO010003345.1:0-16426 GCA_030556065.1 Holobus sp. GC000080 | reverse complement strand
TTCTACAAATCAGAGATTTAATAAAAGATCCAATACTTGATGAACAATTGAACGCGTAAGAAAAATCAGCCTGGAAATGCTTTAAAAATGTAGTTGCAAATTTTTTGGGGAATCATAAATGTGATAACCACTGAGAATTGATTGAAGGCTGCTGGCATACAAAGCATTGAACTGTAATACGTCACTGAAAATTCATTTCCAAGACTCACAGTTGGATTTTTTTCCTGAAAATTTGGGCGCGGTAAACGACGAACATGGAGAATGATTCCATCAGAACATTTCGCACATAGAAAAGCGCTATCAGGGTAAATTCAGCTCAAGGATGTTGGTTGATTACTGCTGGACGATTAAAAGGGACCAACCAAAAGGCAAATATTCCCGAAAATCGTTGCATTTTCATTTATTTTAATCATTATACTTATTTTTATTTGGAAATATTTTAGTTACTGTATTTTTTCTATGCTTTGAGCACAGGGAGGCTATCGACCCGAAGGTCCTTCTGACATGGTGATGGGGATGCCTACCCAAACACCACTACCCATATCTTGCCGGCCGTGGGATTCGAACCCATGACGTTCGGTATAGAAACCGGAGTTCGGACCACTGAGCCACGGTATGAATTATCTTATTTTTCATTATATTTGTATATTTGAAAAAAATTCTTGGGTTCCAAAAAATTTGGAACCGATTATTTTCATTGACGACACTCTATGTTATAATAAAAATCCAAAAAATAAATGTTTATTCATTTAATTTATTTTAATTGTTTAATTTCTGTTGTTTACAAATTTTGTTGACCAGTGTAATTAGGAGAGCCCCCAGTCTCGGAATGGAAATAACTTCAAATTATTCGGTCGCGCAATACACGGATCCTCCGAAAGAACGGAACTTTAGTGAGAGAAGAACTCCGATGATGTATTTTTAATCGAAAAATAAGACAACAATTGATCGATGGAAAAGTTTACCGCGTAGCTTTTAACTGCGATAACAATTGCAGAGCGATTGACATTGCGTGTCACGGCCGTATCCTCTGACGTCCGCTGCTACAGTCCATGGATGTTGATTTAGGTCTGCCAAACCCACACAATGTTTTTTCCGCCATCGGACGAATTGGAGTCATTAAAAAAGCTCAGGAACAGGACGAAAATAAAAATAAAAAAGAAAAATAAAATGGTTAAAGGAACCAGTACAAACCTTGAAAATGCCTTTTTGGTTTTGTCTCACCTCACCTAAAAAAAAAAAACAAAAAAAAAAGGAAAGAACGTCGTTGTTGCACGCAACGCGTAAGTAATAAGGGTAAAATATAATGCGTGGTAAACAACAATTATTTTCTTCCCGTTTCACTTCACTCTCATGATATGGTGCAGATAGATTACAGCTTTAGAGCCAACGGGGGGTCACCTGCAATGTCGAAAATCGAAAGCACAATTAGGAGAGCCGAGAATCGGGTCGCTCGTAATTTCCTTTCCGGTTGGGCCGAAATTGCCGCTGCGTTCGCAAAACACAACAAGTAGTCAATCGCATAATAAAATACATATTTATTCAGTCTCAATACATAAAAATTAAATCATCAGGAGACTATTTCTTCCAGCTTATAATGCATGTTGTACATAGAGTGTAATACGAATTGGCAAGTACTTGCAAAGAGCTCCCAGTCGATGTCTTTTTTTTTCACTTTACTTTACTTTGCTTTTCCTTTTTTTTATTTATAAAATAAAACTTGAAATTTGTTGCGAAATAGATACGGTTTCGATTTATTTTCAGATGAACTCGAAGAAAGATCAAAAAAGAAGTACCATCCTGCGTATATAGTTATCATTTTAACAATTAATTCACATAATGATATGAATATATACAATGCATGAGGACAATATTAAAAGATATAATAATAGTAACGATAATAAAAACTCAAATGATTATATTGATATGTATTCGAACATATTATGTATACACATGCGAAAAAGGTTTTTCCTGATTCTCGAGAGACATACATAATTATCAAGTGTGTGTGTGTGTGTGTGTGTGAATGTGTGCAGTGAAAAGTTCGGTAAATCTGCATTCTATTGCGTAATAATAATTGGCAATAGTCTGATGTAAAAGTAATGTATTCCGATCCCCTCATCTTTAACATGGCTCAAGCGAAAATGAACATCCATTCGCTTCGTGTATCACAAACGAAAAGATGCGATGCATCAATCAATCAATACATACTTGTAAATAACAAAAAAACAAAAAGGTTTCCTACCTATCTATCAATATATTTATATGCGTCTATCTACCGTATATCAACATAGCCGGCAATTTTCTCGAAAGAATTCGATTAATTTGCTTTCACGATAAAAATTTAGGATTTGGATTCGATGTTTAATTTCGTCTTAAATGACTTCCTAAAGTTTTGTACGGACTTACAACAAGTATTTTTTTTTTGTTAACATTCTATTAGAGAGACTTAGCGAATATATAACTAATAATTGCATAAGCAGAATACGAAATTATAATTAGCAATTATCATTAAACAAGTAGTACAAAGAGAACCCCGCGGTCTATCGTTTAGATTTTTTGTTTTGTTTTTTACAGCAATTGCCCCCCCGAACAAGATCTCCCGAATACGTGCCTACAATCTTTACAATGTCAGCGATTGCGAAAGGGTTTCCCAATGTTATTGACAATAAAGATTACGAAAGCGTGTAGCGTATTCTTTGTTTTGTAGAACAGTAATCACTATTTATTGTTACCGAAACATTATTATTGCGGCGAGGAGAATCAAATAAAAATCATGAGAATAATAACAAAGTAATAGTAATTAATAATAATAGATAATAATATGATAAAACTGAGAACCATATACAAACATGTCACACATATTATATGCTCGTAAAACATACATAATCTTCCGTACGTATAGTAATACGCATTTTTCCATGCATAGCATCGTCGTTTTTTTCATTTTTTTTTTTAAGTTAGATTAGTTAATTAATCACATTTTGTATTTCAGGCAGTGCTTTCTTTAATTTATTATTAACAAAAACAATGAAATTAATTGCAGCCGTTGCAAAAACTAAGTAAGTGCTTAATATATTTATATAATCCTGTGATTCTTACAGCGAAATTGATTCGAGTTTTAAGATTTTTGCAGTTTTTTTTTTTTTTTGACATTTCGTATTTTATATATTGCGTTGATTGTTATTATAGAAGATATATGTATCATTGCATATCAAAATCTTCTTCTTTTTTTAATCTATTCAAAGAACGAAATAAAAATATCTCCAACTTCCTAGTTAGAACTGTTTGTACGTATCGTCAGTATGATAAAGCCTTCCCCAGCGACAAACCTTGCGAAATGTGCAGTGCCTCTTGGAAATTAAACATCCCGATGTGTCTGTTGGTTTGCTCGTCACACTTCCGAGGATGAAAAATATGATTGCATTAGAAACCAAACATAATTGCAAGTGAGTAAATACCGCGAAGCGAGCAGAAGAATTTTACGATGCATTGGTTCGTCGTTCGTTCGTTCGTTCGTTCCGTTTCTTTTAGGTGGTGTTCCGCGGCGTCAGTTTCAGCTTAAAACTATCGGGGGGAACGGCCACGCAGCTCGGCTTCAGCTTGATCTCGCTGACGGGCTCGACGTCGAAGTTCTGCAAGAGAGTGGCCAGCACGATGAAGCTGAAGCACTGCACCAGTCGCTGGCCGATGCACGTGCGCTTGCCGGTGCTGAACGGAATGAAGTGAGCCGGCTTCACGATCTGTCCGGCCAGTATGAAGCGTTCCGGACGGAATTCGTTCGGCGAGTCCCAGTAGTCGCTGCCCAGATTCAGCTCGTGGTTGTTCACGAAGATGACCGTGCCCTTTTCGATGGTGTACCCGTTGATCTCGGTGTCGTGCGTCGCGGCGTGCGGCACGATCGGCGAACTGGCGGTTCGCAATGCCTCCCAGATCGTGGCCTCGGTGTAGGGCATCGAAGCCTTGTCGAACAGATTCGGTAGTCTCTTGCCGCCCGTCACGGCGTCGACCTCTTGCTGTATCCGCTTGGCGACCACTTTATGCTTCACGACGAACGCCAAAGTTATCATGATCAGATTGCCGATGGCCGAGTGGCCGCCCAGGAAATCTTCCAATTCGAAAATGATGTGCTGCCAATTCAGATTGGGATCCTCTTCGAGATGCATCAGCAGCGCGTCGGTGAAGTCGCGCGGCGGCGCGTTCGGATCCAGGGACTGCCGGTGCTCGTCTATGATTCGCGACAATATGAACTGCCTGATGTCGCTGGCCCATTTCGATAGCTTCTCCATGTGTCCCTTGTAGAGGGGCAGCAGCCAGGGCAGAAAGTCGACCGCGTAGCCTTGATTGATCTCCCAGAAGATCTCGTCGAACGTTCGCACCACCTTCTTGAAGTCCTGATCGCCGTAGTCGAAACTGGTCGAGCACATGTACTGCGTGAACATGTTGGCGCAGGCCGCCAAGATCATCGGCTTCAATTCGATCGCATCGCTGAAGTCCCTCTTTCTAACTTGGTCGAGGAACACCATGGCCTCTTTACAACCCACCGCATTCACATGGTCGTATTGCAAGGACGTAAACCTTGGCGACAGATACGAGCGAGCGATGCTGCGACGTGTCTTTTGCAGCGAAGACCAGTCGCAAAGAGCTAGTGCTGCAAGAAAACAAATACCGCTTTACAGACAAATGGAAAGCATTATTTAACGGAATGATATGGGCTGGTGTACCACGACAGTGGTTGAGATTATTTGAGATTCTTTAATCCTTCTTTAAGCAAAAAAGCATGATTTCGATGGCTCACGTCCATCAGCAGCACCCCGGTAAAATTTATGAATCATAATTCAGATGTGAATAATTTACTCGACACTCGTCGAGAATGTGGCCGTGGAGGAACAACATACATTCGGAATATATGTATATTGTACGTCGGGCATATATCTTCGACGCGGATGGCGATTCGCGATGCGGGTACCCACCGCAGAATTTGCTAACGGTGATTTGTCCTTGGCCTCTATCACTCTTTTTTTTTCTCCACGAGATTTCTCGATCTTTCTTGACAAGTTACAACACGTAATCGTTTACGACGCGGTTTATTCTTCCACATCTTTTTCTTCGCTTTTTTATTCTTTCTTTCTTGTTTTTTTTTTTTTCGCGCGCGCAATAGTAAAGAAGAGATCCATTGAAAATGAAGTGATTTTCGAGGCAACAAACGGACGGACGGACGGCTTTGATATTAGATTCCCTATAGCGAAGAAGACTGTATAGATTCGCGGAGTGGCCGATAAATAAGTACACACAGACCCATCGCACACACACACACGCACGCACACACACACAGGCTTCTCTCGATGTGATGATGGTTCTCTTGAAACCAGTTTTTGATTATTTACATACTATATATGCATACTTAAATAACGTCGACTAGCTACTTAAATATCATTTCAAATATAAAATTTATTTGCCTCGTATGATTAAATTCAACGGGGAACGTGTAAACAGTGCGTTCGTTTTACACGTACGCGGTATAATAATTAATCACACTTACAAATATTTAAAAAAAAATTGTCGCAACGAAAAACAGAAACGGAAAGAAAAAAACGCAGAATAATGCTTCGTTAGCTACGAAATTAACTTTTTCGGTGAAACCGGCCGCCGAGAGGGCTATAACAACTGCCGTGAAATTTACAATCCTAAGTGCGTGCTTTTTTCTCTTCAATGCGCGACCAACGAGGAAAGAGCGATCTCGCGGCCCGACCCAGCCTTTCAGCGCTGGTTTCAGCGTCCCATTGTCCCATCCTAGTTTTTTTTTTTTTGGCCTTCATCGGCCCCCATCGATGATCCATCTCATCTCGACCGAAGGAAGAAGCGTGTGAGCACTAAGCGTGTAAGAGTGCGCAACTAGTTTCAATTGCGATGGCTTAGTTATTTATCAGTCAGATGTGCTTTTCATTTTAATCGTCTTTAGTTTCATTAGACTTTCAAGTTCAAGTTCAGGGCTGTCTACTCATGTAGAAATACACACTTATACATATGTACACGCTTATGTACGTTCATACATACATACATTCATATATACATACATACTTATACGAAGAAAGAATTACCATGAATGAATAATCACAACTAGAACTAGTAAAAGTTCTCTATCATCTATCTATGTAGTAACCAGTTGAATAAGAATGCATTAACTAGGATCTAGCATGCACATTGAAGCGTCTGCGTGTGCGTTTATTGCAACATAACGTACATATAGATATAGATATATATATATATTGTGTGCAGCGGTTATGCATGTGAGAACACCGAGAGTAAATAGTGAAACACGAATCACACAGATACTACTGATTTATCCCGTAAAAACGTAAACTTGTTCTAATGCTTTAAAACTATGCGCCTAAGCGGACGGTTATTAGAAAATAGTAGTGGCGATTTGCGCTGCGAGTGCTCCTTCCTTTGCTTCTGTACAGGTGCACTGCTGCAAAGCCGTCGAGCTTATTTTGCACTTTTCGTATATGCATTACATTATTTTAATTGCAATTATTATAATTGCGATGAAATTTACGTTGCGTATTATGTACAATCGAGCTCTGTTGTTTCAATACGTTTATTATACACACACACACACACACACACACACACACACACACACAGAGAACTGTGTATTTAAAATTTTCAATATACACACATAAAGTATATAAATATACATAAAAAAATGTGTGTACAACAAATCACACAAGGATGACTTGTTTGTGATATTTATTACTTTATTATAATGAATGTAATTAATGACAAAAAAAAAAGCTACGAACAAAATAAGGGCCGCCATAAAAGCGAGCGATCGCGTGCATTTGCGTGTGCGTTATTTATTGCTCGCGCGCGAATCGCGAATTCGCAATTTCCACTTTCGAAGGCAATGTCATTATCATGAAGTCAGGGTTGCGACGTGTCTGCGAATCGCCGGACCGGACCGAAATCGCCGATTTAATTTCCACGGTCCGATGCCGATTCGACTGATGTTGCGACGTATGAATAAGCTGATGAACGCTACCAATCCGGTACCCGGAAGCGTTTTGTTCGAAAGCATTCGCACCTTTCGCTGACCGCAACAGTTGAGCGCTTGATCTCACATCGCTATCTCTAACTCTCTCGGTGAGAGTGCGTGCGGCTTTTCGTTCGCGGGGAAAAAGTGATTAGAAAACGGTCGCGAACGAAATCGAAACCAAGTAAAAAAATTCAATCAAGATTTCGTTCGCCTTTACGTGCGCGGCCCCATTAACGAATTCAGTTCGACCATTGTAAACTTATAAAAAGACGGACGGAATATAAGTTGTCCTACGATTTTCTCGTGCAATCGATTTTCGTCTGTTCCCTAATTTGCATACGCGCATATTAAATTTAGACGGCCTTTATTACGCTAAGGTTACCGCTAAAATTAGATCGCATAATTAATAATAAGAGACACGGGTCTCTTATTCGGGTCGATTTGCATAAATTGAGATGACAATTTTCGCGCATGTCTCGAGATTCTACTTCCGATTGCGTATCGCGTTCTGTCAATGGTAAACGGAAAAAAAGGGATTCATTAAAGACGTTTTACGTTATTGATTTGATTAAAAATTAATGGGCAATAAATGATGCAGGTATTATTATTAAAAATCGATTATATTGGTTAATGAAAAATAGAATAGAAGGAGTACACGAAAACTTACAATTATTTCTATCGCCTCCGAATAATTTATGGAACCTCATGAAATCGGGTCTGCCACCGAAATCGGCCCCTTTCGTGATGAGCACCTCTTTGATTAGATTGAAGTTGTTCACGACGACGCACTTGGAGGTGCCCAAGTTGATACTGAAGACATCGCCGTAGACCTTGCTGAGGGCCGTGAAGGCCTGGAACGGAGTCTCGTACTCGCCGAGCAAATGCAGACTGCCAATGATGGGGTACGGTTTCGGTCCCGGAGGGCAGTTTATGTCTCTTTTACTCGGCTGTGTGAACCAATAAACTAACAAAATAGCAACGAACGCAAGTAATGTGAGCATGTTACACACTGGGCACGCAACACTGACGGATACCAGACTTAAACTGATACGATACTAAGCTCAGCTACCCTGTTAATGACGTTCGACTCTTGTACTAGCTCAGTTAATACTCGACCAATGGCAGGCCCCTGGCACCCCCCACCCTCGCAGGGATTAAGCTCAGATTTGCAACCGTCTGCAAACTTAGTTAACAAATCATCCGACTAATCTGGCTTAGCGGCCGGTCGGCGAAGAAGGGATAGCAAGCTAAAATCACCCTAACTGAGGTTGCGCTCATCCACCGATCTCGATCCCCCACCCTTGATCGCGCACTAAACTTGATCCAATTCCGACTAGCTAACCTAATGCAATCTAATCTAATTCCATTCGAAGATTCGAAATCGAGCAAAACGTCCGCTTTATCTGTATATACAGTATATTCCGACTGAGGTGGAAGAAGAAGAAGAAGAAGAGGTGAAGCTATCAAACCAGAAACTTCTTTTTCTTTCGTCCTCGCATTAACACACCGCACATCTCATTTAACACATGGACGTGACAATCCGTGGTCACCGTAATGTTTATTCTTCTGCCTCTAAGCGAGAGGAGGAAAACGTTTTTTCCTCTTCTTGCGGATGGATGTTCTCGTACATCAGTCAGCAGTCAGTCGCGGTGTTCAGTTGGTCTTAGCCTTCGTCGACGTCACCTTAATCTTTCTTCTTCTTGTTTTTCTTCTTCGCCCCTTCTTTTGTTTTCGCTTCTTTTCACTCCTCCTTTTTCTTCGTAGTTTTCTTCTTCTACTTCCACTTGTTGTGTTCTTCTTTTACTAATCGTTTAGAACTCGTCGGATCCTACTGAGCCCAATAAATCCGCAGAAGCTAATTCTTTCAACGTATTCAGTTATTCACTTAAAACAATTAGACGTACTCAAATATAAAAAAACGCAAAATATACGAGTCGAACACGAGCATATGCACCTGTATGTATCTATCAATGAGCTGCGTATCAAGTAATAACATGATTCGATTAAACACATCCGCACAATTCGCTAACCTATATACGCATTTCCGCCGATGCAAGCGTAATTTGTTCGAATCGAATCGAATCACGTGAATTCGAACGAGTTGGAAATTTCGACGGAAATAGATACCAGCGATCGTTCGAAAGACGAAACCGAAAGCTGCATTAATCAATTAATATGATTACGAGATATGCCTTTTTCGCACCTGTAGCTTCTGCGCGACCTACGAATCTGTACTTGCGATACATTTAACATTTCGCATTCGAGACGACTGGAAAGCGTTCCGTCGAAGAAGCGAAACCGCAACGGTGAGTATTGACGGTGTCGACGTGTTAAGCTTGCTCGAATGCGTAAATGCATTCATTTGCGACGAGCATACTTTACTCGTGGTCCACGGAGGATCACTCTTACTCTTCTTCTTCACTCACTCGCACTTTTTTCGTTGCTTCACATTTACGTGTATTTTCGCGTCGTGCATTCAGCAAAGATGACTCCTTAACTCCTGGATGAGAAAAAAAAACTGCTCCTATATGTAACCAACCATAAATAACACGAACTGAGTACTCTCCGCGATCGCGTCCGAAAGAAGCAGGGAATATAATAAAAAAGCGCCCATATAATTACGCGCGCTATAAAAATTGACAGCAAAAAATCTGCGTGCACTCACACATTTCGAAAAAAAAAAAGAAAAAAAAAAGAAAAAAAAAAAAAGAAAAAACAAAAAGAAAAAAAAACAAGCACGGGATACGCGCGGATCAACTTAAAGAGTTAAAGAGGTGCGACGACTTAATGACGATGCAACCATAAAACTCTATCTATATAGTAATTGGCGTATTTTTACTCGGTGCACAAATTTAGTGCAGTGCAAGTTTTTTGTTTCGTCTGTTGCGCCTCGAAACGCAAGCACACGCTTCGTGTGGTGCGCGCTCGCCGTCACCCGATATCTTGCTGCTCCTTCTGAGGCTGCGGATTGCTGCGCGGATCACCGCCGAAAAAGCCTCTTCGTGTGCGTGTCCGCAAATCGTTGCGAACGGCAAAAAAGAAGCAACGCGTCCGTCGTGTCCGAACAATCATTTTTGGAATGCTTCTTCTCCTCGCGCGATGCAACTACTTTTTATCTCGATCGCTATGTTTCGTTAATTTTTTGCGTTCTGCCCGTGTGCACAGCCGCTAACCTTGCATTCGATAAGCTGAGAAATTGTTATAAACAATAGTAACGATTGTTAATTGAAAATAATTACTGTTGTGAATCGATTTGAAAATATTGGCAAACAAATCGATCGATTTACGAAAATGTTTTCGTTAATTGATATTGTTTCGTTAATGCTGTTTATGAGTTACTTATTATTGTTTTTGGGAGAACGGGAGAAGCGGCTTTTGGCGATATGCGTAGGCATACAACTTACTTAATTAACTATAACAAAATGCAGAGGCGTATAACTAGATTTTCAAATACGGCGAAAACCGCGTACCCTGGTCGCATCTTTTACTTACAAAAAATCATCGATCGAACTTGCAAATTTTCGGACCGTATTTTGACGCTTGTGCCCGGGACGACGGTGGCCATAGGCTAGTTTCGCCTCAATCAAAATATTTTCACTTTAAATTTGATGAATGATTTGTGTGTGTGTGTGCGTTGCTGTTGAATATTATGATATTCACGAAATACTCAAATAATAATATTGTTGTTTGAATTGCAAAATTCTCATGGCATTATTTAATTAAGCGCAGCGGAAAACAAAACAGTGCTCTTTTTGTGTGTTTTCCGCGTCTACACTAATTGTTAGCCAGCAAAAAATATGTCAAAAATATCAGTCAACAAACAATTCACGTGCAATTCTATTTACCGAATATCTTTTCGTTGCGGCACTCGCTTAAGAACCTCTGGAAACTATGGTTTCCGATAAAGCCAGAAACATAAATTCATTTTTAATTCAAAAATCGAGTGAGCAATTTGTTACATTATTACAAATAAATAAAATCGTTTTGAAAATATCTATTCGGAACAATTTTTTTTTATGTCAAATAGTTTTTGCATGAAAATAATTAACCAAAAATTAACGATTTTCAGTTTCTCGAAATAACTTGGGAATCATTTATTACAATTTTCTGCTTACTTATGTTTTTTAAAGTGAAACCATATCATGGTCTTGTTAAATAGCTTATTTTTTTCGGATTCTAATGATATAACTCTTTATATGTTTATCTTTAGCGATCGCTGTAATAATAGAAAAATGTAATATTTTTGGGGAAAATGAAAAGTTTGGCGAAATATCGGTGCCTCAGATGACATCAAAAAATATGGGAGAGTTTGAGCAAAATATTTAAAATATAATAGACCACATATGATAAGATTATGGCCGATATTATTTGATTTAGATGCGCCATGGAAGCGAGAGAATCATAATTAAATTTGGAAGCGCTTAAAGTGAAGATCTTGAAGAGTATGAAGCACCGAAACGCCCAAGCCCCCTTCAGATGGATGACATGTTCTATGCAGTTGACTCGAGCAATTTGCAATGAAGAGACAAATTTGGCCAAAAGAATGACAAAGATTGCGAATCAGGAGTTAACAAAGAAGCAATTAAGTGCTATAAATGTCAAAAACTGGGTCATTGTGCGAGGGATTCCAGAACGAAGAAAAACTTCCCAAACAATTATTGCCAGTTAAACAGCTATTAACTGAAGAAGAAACAATACGAGCGAGCCAAGGTGATCATAAAATGCGGTGCCTATAGGCAGCAACGTCACACATGTGTTCAAAAAACGAATTTGGCAACCAGTCCAGTTTGATACTACTTTAAACCTGGTGAACTCCTCGTCAACAAAGGTAAAATTAAAAGGTGTTGTCCAGATCAACACCATTGATGACCTTGTTCAAAATTACGGAAAGAGGCCACTATAGGTCTTATTCAGAAAAACGATGAATTGGTGATGTACCAAAACGGTAATATTCCGATGATTGTCGATCATGTGAAGAATCAGACTTCATTGAAGAGGCATGGTCAGAAAAGTACGATCTCGTAGTTGGCAATGTTCAATTTTCTGCGTTTTGGTCACTAGAATAATGAACATTGTAATTGGAGAAGAATGGAATGTGTTTCGAGATAAAGCTGAGTTCAAACATTGAACATTATGAACACAACGGACAGGGTATTAAAACTCTTCCCTTATCAGAGCTACCTGAAATAAAATCGCCTCGTAATATCGTCAGCATAGCGACAGTTTCCGAAAATCTTGTATGGTTCGACATAAACCGTTATTTATCATATCTTGTGTTTTATCGAAAATTGTCGATCTCAAAACCAAAACATAAATTGTTCATTCGTATCTACCTCTGAATTGCAACACGCTCTAAAGGTTGTTATTGGAATCGTGCAGAAACATTTTTTGAAGATATCAACAGCGTGTAAAACTCTAGGGTGACTTACCGGGAAACTCAAAATTGCTACCCTTATCACAATTTCTTAACAATGACGGAATAATGCGCGTATTTCTGGCAAGCATTATCTAGCTCAGGTAATTCTCCAATATTATCACATCCTTTTATTACACACGGGTCCTTAAATTATCGAAATCATAACACTAGGCAATAATTTTGCATCACCAACGGTCGAAATTTAGAGCGACAAAGAGGGTACAAATGCGTCAAATGTTGTCGAGCGACCCCAAACTTCCACATTCCGTTAATGAGAAACCTCCCCGATCCACGCGGTACACCTAGCTTTCCTTTTTGAACACCGGAACTGATTTTACGGGGGACCCTTTATGCTAAAAAACACTATAGGAGAAGTTTAAAGCGTATTTAGCATTGTTGGTGTGCTTAGTCACAAAGACAGTACACTTTGAAGCCGTGACTTCTTTGCCTTTGGAAGCATTTATAGCTACGGTGCGTCCAATTATTTTGCGGAAAAAAATTATTTTTGAGGAAAACCGTTGCATATCTGCTCAGATAATGGTACGAATTTCGTTGGTGCTAATCGGGAACTTGTATCATATCATTATCTGTCATTTTTTACCACCGCGAGCTCCCGACTTCGGGGGGCTGTGGAAGTCCGCAATTGAATCTTTATAAACACATCCGGGACGCATTGTCCCAGAGGAAGATCTTTCCACAATTTTGTGTCAAAATGAAGCGATTGTGAACAGTAGACAGTTATCTCCGATGTCTAGCGACCCGAATGATTACAATCCATTGACCCCAGGGCATTTTTTTAATTGGAAGAGGGATGACCATCATAGTTAAACAGAATGTAACTGATATTTCTGATTTGAGATTTAATGCATTTCAACGAATCCAAGCCTTGCAGCGAAACTTCTATCATCTGATCGAGTTGGATCCGTGAATACTTACTCTTCTTCAACTTCAACTTCTACTCTTCTTCAACAAAGAAATGTATGGCGGCTCCAAGGAAAGAGACTATGGAACCAGGCAACTTGGTCATAATTGCTGAAGACAACCAACCTGTGCTTCACTGGAAACTTGGCACGATTAAGGAATTGCATTTTTTCAAGGATGGTGTGGCGTTGTTTTCGCATTATTGACCATACAGTTCATGTTTTGCTATGTTATTTAAAAGTTTCATTTTCTTATACTCATTTAAGTTTTATTTTCAACAATGACACTGAAAGCAACTAAACCGAATCATCTTTAAATACTATCTTTAAATCTGTAGAAGTTGAGAAAATGGCCAGCCTAGTAAATAATTTTATAATAATTAGTCCAAAGCAAATATATTTGGTTTAAATCATAAAAATGTTTAATGAACTAATTATTACTTTATTTTTATTCTAGTTAAATATAGTTTGGAAATCGAATTTTCGGTTTCTTCGGGATAATTCGTGTATCAGAAGACAAATTTAATTAAAACTGATTTCAAAAATTCATTGTTAAAGATATAATTTTTCTCTTTTTGTAAAAAAAAGTTTTGCGCAGAAGCCTTGCGTGACAATATCTCGGAACGGATTCTAATTCTCCCATATGGAAGCTATTCTTCTGCACTCAAGGATCTATTTAGCACATAAATTTCGCAAAAGGTTATCATTAAAAAGCGGAGACAGGTGTCCGATTTGGACTGCCATTATTCTCCTAAAAATTTCTGTCCTTGCCATTGGTATTCATGAACAATTTACATATTAATCTGCATAAAGTGCGGGCATTTCGAGACGCGAGCCATGAGACGATGAGCGCTTTAAACACAACGCAGCCCATACAAGGCACTCGCAACGTCTAATTCTAACCATAATTCGGTATATCGAGAGCGGCTGATTTCAAATTTTTTCACCTTTATTTCTATACTGTTATCCTGGTGGGAATCTTTAATGCTCGCCATATTTATTATTACGTAACGCGCTTTTTTATTACTCTCTTTTGCTGTCTTGTAAATCGCGGGTCACTAATTTTATTTTAAAAGATGAATCAGCACATGACAACGAAAATGACCCGTCGTCGGCCATAAACAAAATCGACTAAGGAAAGGAATCGTTAAACTATTAATTAGAATCATTACTAACTATAGACAAATCTTCGTAAAATCATATGAATTTTATTAACTTTTTTATTATTTATTTATACATATATTTATCTATTTTTATCTCTTTACCTTTTTTTAAGCAAATCCAATTAATGTTCGAGGGAATAATGGTTTTTCGACAAGTAAATTGATAACAATCGGATAAAACTTCAAATTCCGAAGAATTCAGCCGAAAAATTCCGACATTAGTATTTCTATATTAAAAAAATTAAAAAATTTGGAAATGCAACTGATACAACTCCTATTTTATTTAATAAATTTTTGAGGTTCCACTAAACTAGCAATTATAAATATAAGATTCCGCTGTTTTCTTTATAAGGACCTAATCAAGTAAAAATGAAGAAAAGTTCAACGGGCAATTCAATCCTTCCAGATTGCACAATAGAAATTTAAACTGATTTTGTTGATATCCCAGTTCGTGTCTTATGCTCTTTGACGTAGCTTTTTTGAAAATCGACGTAGAAATCGGCTCTGACTGTGGCTCTGAGCTGCTGCTGTGGAAGTAAACCAAGCGCTTCCACCCGTATTTCTGATGCGTAATCTAGACCTTTACTTGAAATTAGAAATTTGAAAAATTGAAAGCACCGCGAAGACCATCACGACTGCCATCAAAGATTTTATACAGTGCGATCATTTAAGTAGTACCCCCCTGCTAATTTCTAAACTAGGCAACTTATGAAGCTTAAATTCTAGAATAAGTATATAGATACTAGTCTGCCCTTGAAACTGTCAAAAACAGTTGAACACTGCCATAGGTGGCGCTGCAGCGGCATTTGATGACATTTTTTTAAATGTCTTGATATACATTGTGACACCTATTTTTAAAGCTTATTTCATGCAGAATTCAAAACCGTATTTATTTTCAACTTTTGCCACTTTAATTAGTAGAAATCTCTCATTGAAATTTTATGAGCAAATTTCGTAGTGGAGTCTATTCTGCCTTAATTATTTACTGTTTCTTCTATTAATTTCTATTGAATTGACCAAATCTTAAGATTGCTCTAACTTTTTGCAATAATAGGCGATAATCTTGAGCCATTATTAGTAATTGTAAGGCAATTAATTACTTTAATAAATACTATTACTTCAATTTGAGGTTTGTTAGGCTGTTGTTTCATATGATGCCATGGCAACAGTAATTAATTAAGGCTGAATGGACCCCACTACGAAATTTGCTCATAAGATTTCAATGAGAGTTTATTACTAATTAATGCAGCAAGAGTTAAAAATAAATACGGATTTGAATTCTGCTTTTAATAAGCTTTAAAAAGAGGCGTCACAATGTATATCATTACATTTAAAAAAATGTCATCAAATGCCGCTGCAGCGCCACCTATGGCTGTGTTCAACTGTTTTTGACAGTTTCAAGGGCAGACAAGTGCCTATATACATATTCTAGAATTTAAGCTTCATAAGTTGCCTAGTTTAGAAATTAGCAGGGGGGGGGGTACTACTTAAATGATCGCACTGTATATAAACTACCACCATACATCCCCAAACTAATCAAACAAAAACATGAACTCTACCGACTGTACCGAAACTCCGGAAACCAAGAACTGAAACCTACACTCAACAGACTCAACAAAGACATTAACATCCTTATTAGACAATTTAACAACAATAACTGGCCAGAACTCTGAGGAAGAATCAACGAAGACCAAGGCAAATCGATTTGGACAAAAATTAACAAATGCACAAAATACAAGAGAGGTTTCGAAATACCACCCTAAAAGATAACAATGTGGAGCCCTTCCAGGATCTCTCGCTTTCTTCTTAATTCTTCAAATTTCACTCTTATTTCTTCAACATCTGTTGCATGCTTTTTCTGGGATTACCGCTCGCTCCTTTTTCAATT
>JASKGO010003342.1:0-11621 GCA_030556065.1 Holobus sp. GC000080 | reverse complement strand
CCTGGTTGTCCAGGTTGGCCTGATTGTCCAGGTTGCCCTGGTGGTCCTTGTTGGCCCGGTTGCCCGGGCTGACCCGGTTGTCCCGGTTGCCATGGTTGCCCTGGTTGTCCAGGTTGACCCGGTTGTCCAGGTTGACCTGGTTGTCCAGGTTGCCCTGGAGGTCCTTGTTGGCCCGGTTGCCCGGGCTGACCCTGCTGTCCAGGCTGACCAGATTGCCCGGGTTCTCCCGGTTGGCCTGATGATCCTGGTTGATCAGGTCGTCCCGGTTGCCCTGGTTGTCCAGGCGGACCCGATGAACCTGGTTCTCCCGGACGACCAGGTTGCCCTGGTGGTCCTGGCTGAATTGGCTGGCTTGGTTGTCCGGGCTGACCTGGTTGTCCGGGCTGACCTGGTTGTCCGGGCTGACCTGTCGATCCATCACTTCCAGGCGTAGGTGGTAAATAACTACCTCCACCTGGTTGACCTGGTTGTCCTGGCTGCCCTGGTTGACTTGGGCGTTCATTTGTGTCACCCGGAGAACCTTGTCCTGGATATCCTCCTTGAATTTGACTTGATTCTGATGGTCTATAGCACCTTCCTTCAACCGCCCAAGGATGATTGCAAGTTAAAAGTGTTTGATCCCAAACTGTGCCTTCGGCACATGAAAATGAATACGTTATTCCGTTACTACATCTGTAAAATTTGGTACAGTCATTTTGGTCTCCGGAAAATTCTCCCTCCGTTGGGCATTGCGGAGATGATGATCCTGAACCTATTTTGTTAATTATTCAAATGTCATTGTTATTTTTGAACATTTTGTTTTACTTATCGCATTACCTGGTGGTCCGGATTGTCCCGGTTGGCCTGGTTGCCCTGGCTGACCTGGCAGACCTTGTTGTCCAGCCTGCCCTTGTTGACCTGATTGGCCAGGCTGTCCTGGTTGTCCTGGTTGCCCCGGTTGCCATGGTTGACCGGGTAGCCCAGGCTGTCCTGGTTGCCCCGGTTGGCCTGGCTGTCCCGATTGACCAGGCTGTCCCGATTGACCAGGCTGTCCTGGTTGCCATGATTGGCCTGGTTGCCCAGGCTGTCCTGGTTGGTTTGGTTGACCTGGTTGCCCCGGTTGTCCTGGCTGCCCCGGTTGCCACTGTTGTCCTGGCTGCCCCGGTTGCCACTGTTGGCCTGGCTGTCCTGGTTGGCTTGGTTGACCTGGTTGCCCCGGTTGTCCAGGCTGCCCCGGTTGCCACTGTTGTCCTGGCTGCCCCGGTTGGCTAGGCTGTCCTGGTTGCCATGATTGGCCTGGTTGCCCAGGCTGTCCTGGTTGACTTGGTTGACCTGGTTGCCCCGGTTGGCCTGGCTGCCCCGATTGCCCTGGATTTCCAGGTTGCCCAGGATACCCTGGTTGGCCTTGTTGGTTTGGTTGACCTGGTTGTCCCGGCTGCCCTGGTTGCCCTGCGATACCTCCGCCAGCCGGCTGTCCTGGTCTACCAGGTTGTCCCGGTTGCCACGATCCTGGTTGACCCGGTTGTCCAGGCGCTCCTGGCTGTCCTGGTTGGTTTGGTTGACCTGGTTGCCCCGGTTGTCCTGGCTGCCCCGGTTGGCTAGGCTGTCCTGGTTGCCCCGGACTTCCAGATTGTCCAGGGTACCCAGGTTGACCTGGTTGGTTTGGTTGTCCTGGTTGACCCGGCTGTCCGGGTTGCCATGGTTGACCAGGTTGCCCTGTTGACCCATCACCTCCGGGTCTTGGTGGTAAGTAGGTACCTCCACCAGAGGGCTGTCCTGGGCTACTAGGTTGTCCCGGTTGCCACGATCCTGGTTGTCCTTGTTGACCCTGTTGCCCTGGTCGTCCTGGTTGTCCAGATTGGCCCGGTTGCCCTGGTTGTCCTGGCTGACCCGGTTGGCCCCCCGATCCACCAGTACCACCGGGCCTTGATGGTCTATATCCACCCCCAGATTGTCCTGGACGTCCACCACCTCCAGCTCCACCATTACCTCCTCCGGAACCGCCGGATCCCCCTTGAAAATCATTTAGTAGTTTGTTTTATAGAAATTCGATATTATTTGTTTTTATTACCTGGTTGACCTGGCCGTCCTGGCTGCCCCGGCTGTCCTTGCTGACCCGGTCGTCCGGGCTGACCCGGCTGTCCACCAGAGCCACCACTATCTCCAGGTCTTGGCGGCAAATATCCACCACCTGGACGTCCACCAGTTCCACTTCCTCCGCTTCCGCCAGGACCTCCTGATCCTCCTTGACCGCCTTGCCCTCCCTGGCCACCACCTCCACCCTGCCCACCGCTTCCTCCCCAACCTTCTTGACTACCGCTAACACCATTTTGTCCAGGGTATCCACCCTGTCCACCGCTACCTCCCCAACCTCCTTGTCCATTGCCTCCACCTGATCCACCTTGTCCTCCGCTTCCTCCCCAGCCTCCTTGTCCTCCACTTCCTCCCCATCCTCCTTGTCCGCCGCTTCCGCTGTCAATTCCATTTTGTCCCGGATATCCGTCCTCTCCACCACTTCCTCCCACACCTCCCTGTCCTCCAATACCGCCTTGACCTCCGCTGCTACCTTGTCCATCAGTCCATCCTCCTTGCTGGCCTCCTTGACCATAACTCGGATATCCACCGGAGCCACTATTACAATTACTCCTTTTTACAGCCCACGGATGGTTACAACCGATAATATCAGGATCCCAAACAGTTCCGGGAGTGCAAGTAAACTCATACTTTATAAAACCCCCTTTACCATCATTTACACACCGATAAAACTTGGCACAGTCATTTGGATCTCCCAAAAATCCTTCCTCGGTACATTGATTACCCAGTTGGCTGGATACAGGAGCTGTTTCACCACCAGATGAAGAAGGGGGTGGATAATATTGCATCCCTCCTTCACCCTCTTCACCTGTTCCGACTGAATTTCCACCACATTCTGGTCGATTGGTGGCGTAAGGGTAGTTGCAAATATTCGTAGCTGGATCGAAAACAGTACCTGGTCCGCAACTAAATTTGACCGGTTCTAATTTGCCGGTTTTGTCAGGCACGCATCTATAGAACGCTTGACAATTGTGCGGGTCGGCATGGAAACCTTCGGCAGGACATCGAAACCCTTGCGAGGGCTCTGAAAACAAGTTTTTTTTTTTACATAAATCGCATTTAATCTTGGCCGTAAAATTCATCTCATGATCTTTAAGCGCAGCGACTACTACTTGTTTATAGCAAGCAGACCGGATAATTGCGCTTCATATATGGCAATGTGGCATAGAACCAGTGCCATTGTCGTTAAAAAGAACGGAGAGAACTGCCACTCTGCCATCCACGACCATCTATAAATTTTCACCCTTAGCTGATAAGTCGCGTCTGCTTTTAATTAAAAGAACAACTCTGAATATATGTTTATTATATGCGCGCACTGCTGCTTCTTCAACCACACAAGATAATTAATTATCCTTCTTTATTTCTCTACGAATATTATCTCATAGTGCGAGTACACATTTATGTAATGCACTTAAATGATTTACTTAGAGACTCTTCTGGTGCTTGTTGTTCTTGTTCGCTATAAATAGCTGTACAAGTTGCGCACAAAGATAGCGCCAAGACTAATCATAATGTTGCTGAATTATGGCACTGTCTCTTTCAATTTATTATCCTTCGGCTTTTTTTGCATGTCGCTGTATTTACCTGGTGCGTGCGTTCCTCTGACATAAACGGCCACTAAAACCAGGAAAATCGCTCTTCTTGGTGTCATCTTTCACTTCTGCGCTGGTATGGTTTGTCCTTTACATATCTGAAAATTCAAGGTACACATTAATTTAATTGTTATTCATATTTCATACAAATATTTAGAACAAACAGCAATTAATGCTAAGTAATTTCCAATAGTTTGTAATCATTGTGCATCATTATTGTTTTATCTTCGATTAATCGACTATAATTGTTGATTAAAATGTTTTATGCTCTGTAATTAACATAACAATCACATTGAATTCTTAATGTGCAATCAATATGCAACATGTGTTGCGATATTAGTTAATTTGTTTAAACAATTGTGTGTTACAAATGAATTAAACGGTTTTATTTAGAATTTTCCTTTCGGTTTCCAATAAAAAAAAATAACCGGAATTGTTTTTTCACTTATTTGCTATTATTATTTTTCTTTAGCTAGAAATTGTGAACTAAATAAAACTTAGAGTGCTTTCGGGTTGATTGGAAAATTATCCATTTATATGGTTCAAAGATCTGATATTTTATAACTTCAAACCGAAAAATCTTTTCAAATCATTTTTTTCTTAATTTAATTTTAAAAAAATATTAGCAATTAATTTTATAAACTTTACTCTGAAATTATAGTATATATCAACTGAAATTTATCAATTAATTAATTTACAAAACACTATAAAAATGAAATGAATAGCAATAAAACGCACTATTGCATTTTTAGTTAAATTTTCCTTTTTGTGTTTTTAATTAAGATTGAGAGCACTTTTTGTGTTATCAGTTTTTTTTTTCTCTTCGGAACATTAAATATTTATAACAATTTATTAAAAATTAAATATAAGATAACCAAATTTTTATAAAAATGAAGTATTATTCATATTTTCTTATTTACATTATTTTATTATTAAAATTTGTAATGTTAAAATCAACTCATTTCCCCAATAAATAAATAAATGTTTAAAAAAAAAACTGTTTTTTAGTATCAACTTTTCGTGTTTTTTGTATTATTAAACGAGGAATTTCTCAATTACGAACGAATAAAGCAATTGAAACAAATTTTTAAAATTAAGTATATAAAAATACTAAGGAATTTCTCGAAAAATTAAAGAAAACAAATCTACGATAACTATTTTTTGCAGTTTTATTAAAAATCATAAAGTTTAAATTATAAACTTTCTTGCAGTTTAGCTAAAAACAAAAATTTTCATTGTTTACAATAAACAAACATTAAAAAAACTACAATGGCAATAATATACCTTCCAGGAAATCCTAGTAATCATCGTTTAATTTAGCCAATTACTTAATTATTTGCAACTAATTTTAAGCCTTTAACACATATCAGAAATAAATTTATATACACTGAAGAAGATTCAAGGGTAATGTTAATATAATTGCTAATAAATGATTATCTTCACTTACTGATTGTTATTACATGTTTTTACTACCAACCAAGTTTTAAAAATTAAAAACAAAAAACAACTTCTTTATTACAAATAATAATAATGGAAAAATTTTTAACCTCTGGGCTACCAAAAATATTGAAGAAATAGCTGTTCATATCATAAATCAAACACTAAACAAGTTGCGAAAAAAAAAATCGCCATTTATAATAACTATATCAAAGTGAGTAACAAATTAGAAAATTAGGATTCAGCTCGTTTATTCGGCCGAACATTATTACGCCAAAGCGGAAAGAATGTCAATATGCAAATTCGCATCATGTGCAAATAGTCAAATTGCCTGAAACCGAGCGCATAATTTAAGAAACTGAAAAGAAAAAACCGTTTCGATTTAACACACTGAATTACAATAAATGTGCTGTGTGTCCAAAGAGCGTAACGGGTTTTTCGGATTCTTTCAGCATCCACAATGGATGCAGCTCGCAATGACTTTCATGTCTTTTAATCAATTTTTTTATTTGCCTTACACTGAAATAAAGGTAAAAGTACTTTATATTACCACTATAGAGATACATAAAACTGTTCAATGGCGTTAATCTAATGAGCAATTGCTGCTAGTACATAATAATAATTGCCGATAATTATAATCATCGTCGTAAGAAAAAAGGCCAATGAGCGAAAACCTTGCATTCCTCATCTTATGTGCGCTGATTGTCTCTTTGGTCATTGTAAGAGAAGAACAATTTCGCTAGAACAGCAAATGACGTGATTTCTTATTTATTATTTTATGCAATTACGCTTTGCCATTGATTTTACAAGTCAAGTTCATTGGCAAATCGATCAAGTACATTCGTTTCGATTGATTTTCCGAAATCCCGGAACTTGCATTGTGTACGGCGGCACGAAAACTTTATAAACAAAATAATATTACCGCAATTACCTCATTCATTTATATTACTCGTATAGATACTGTACATTAAAAAATAATTAACCGAAATTTAATTGATTTCATTGAGTGATTACTAATAGCACGTTTTTTAATTGCAAAAAGGACGCTGCTTAACAACGTCCAGCCATTCGATGTGTTTTTTATGTTTATTTTCCTGAATTATCGATGCATAAAGTTGCAGCACATTATGTGTGCTCTTTAGTACCTTGTTGCATTATTAAGTGTGATAACTTTATGACTAACAATATTTTCCTTGTTCCAGCTCTTCATTCTTGGATTTGCATGCAAATTTTGTTACTTTTATTTATAAAATAAATATTCATGTACTTATGTCTGTTTACGCTTTTCTAGGCACTAAATTATCTCATTAAGCCTTTTCAGTTTCATTTAATTGCTCAGAAGAAGAAGAAGAAGAAGAAGATGAAGAAAAAGTATTATACAGGATGGTCATGATCTGTCATCGCAAAGGAAATTTATTTATACATTTATATTTTTGTTTCATTGTTAAGAATTTTAGTTATTAAATTTTTGCAAAATTTTTAAACACAGAAAAAAGTATGCAATCATATTCTAAATTTGTACTTTTAATTACAAACTAATGATTGGCAGTTTGCTTCATGTTAAAACTGATAACTTTTTTTAATAATAAAAGACTTTAAAGTAATAATAAAAAAAAGTTGAAGTTGAATAAAATGAGTATAAAATAAATAAAAATTGTTAAAAACAATAAACAGATTTAATTTTCAATTAAATTTTACCATGATAACTAATTTAATTTAATTTAAAAATGTATTTAAAACGATAATCATTTTTTCAGGATTTTTTGTAAATGTTTCGAACAGAAATTTACTATTTAAAATAAAAATGGAGCAATTTAATTCAAAATGAACGGTCAACTTTTAAATAATTTAGTAATAATTAATTTAGTAACAAAAGTAATGATGAAGAATTGTGCTTCATTCTTAAAATGATAGATTTTTTAGAAATTTAAAAACATAAAAATATATTTTGAATTGAAATGCATTTGATTTTGATTTAACAAAAAAAATTTAAGCAGAATTTTTTTTTCCTTTGAAAATGAATGGTCACCCTGTATACCAGTAACATTTTATAAACAGTATTATTTAATAAATTTAATTTCAGTTTCGTTTAATTACTCCCAGCCCAAGAAGGAAAATTATTTCATAGAAATGGAACGGTAAGTATTTGCTTTTTCCTTGCTAATTTGTTAATAATAATTATAAATTCAGCAATGTGAAGAAATTATAAAGAATTTTGTTTCGTTGTTTTTCCTTAAGTTAATAAAAAATTCTCAAAATTTCTAAAAATTTGTTTTGTAACCAATAAAAATTTATTGGTTTAATTTTCAAATCAATTTTATTAATCTATTGAAATGTACTTTATTTGTAATTAAAAAAAAATTATTACTTTTATATTTAATTATTAAAATAAAACAAAAGAGCTTATTAATAAAAAAAAACTTTTATTTAACTACACTATTATTTAATAAATTTAGATCAATTCCGTTTCATTATTGAAAAGAAAAAAAAAACATTTAAAATAAATTCAATTAACTATGTTTTTAATTTGAAATTTGTTAAACATTATCAAAAAAAAAAAAAAATTAAACCCAACGAAAAAATTGTGAACAGTTGAGTTTTGGATTTTTTTTTCTTCGTTACGTTTCCTAAAGATAATAAAAATAAAAAAAGCGTAATGTTGGTTTAAGATACAGGATGCTTAATTAAGCGAATTTTGTGGTTTCGAAATTTATTACCTTTAAACGTTTTGCATTTTTTAAAGGATGTTTAATGTTTTTCTTTTTATTATTATTTTTACTATAATTGATGATTTTAAAGTCCGGTTATAAATATTTGTGTGGTATCATACCGTGTTTTTTCTTTTTCGTATTACTAGTAGCTGGTTAATTACGGTAATTGTTCTTTAATGACTTTATATTGAAAATCTGCTCATTATTTGCGAAAATTAAACAAGTTCAAGTTCGGCAATTTATTATTTAGAATAAATTGTTTGCTGATTGTCGCTTTTTTTTTAATAGATTTAACCGCTGGCTATTTTGTATTTTATTTTGGTATTTATTTGTTTGCTTTAGTAATAAATAATTGTAAAATAGTTTGCGTTAAAATATTTGATGTTACGGAATTTATTTTATTAAATTATTTATTTGTTTAAATTATTTTCTAAATATTATAGACCATAAATAATATTTTATTGGTTTCAAAATGTATTGTAAACTCAAATATTTAGTACTTCTTGAACGAATAAATTAAGCTTTTAATTTATATTTATAAAATAAATAAATATTTTATAAAAAAAATAATTTAATTATAAAATTTTTCTACTAAAAAATTAAAAAAAAATTATTTTAAAATTTGAAAAAAATAAATTTGAAAAATAATTAATTTGATTAAAATTTTATATAATAATATAAAAATTATAACTTACCCTTGTTAAAATGAAATACAAAAAATCTCAAAACACTTAATATAAAACTTAAACCGTTTTCCGAAGAGATTTAATTTTAAAATAAATAAAATAAAATTTTAAATTAATTTAAAATTAATTCAACTGCTTTTTGGCAATGCTCCCGAATAACCGATGGGCAACCACTTCGATTAAGTGTACGCATATAAAGGTAAGAAGAAGAAGATCGGTTGAGTTTTGTGTCTCTGGTCCCCATCGCACTTAGTATATACTTATTATCTGATCCCCCCTTCCATTGGCGATTCGCGGTTTTTTTTTCTTATTCATTCATTTATTTTCGCTAAAACTCTTCACTGATATTCTCTAAGCGGAGACTCAGTTAAAAATCAACCCATCATTTACATTAAATATACGGTCGAATCTTTCAAAGAATTTAATTACGTGTTTTTAATGAAATTACTTTATGAAATTCATAATTTAATTTGATGATGATCATCGTATTATTCAATAACAGAATCATTAGTTTCGTTTTCCTCAAGATGAAATTTATGTTTTCTGAAGGTTTTTTGGGAATTCTTTTTCACTTTTTTTTCATTATTAAAAAATATCTAATTATATTTTTTCAAAATGTAATTTACAATTATTGTGCTTAAGTGCTTAAGAGAATACCAGTTATGACGAATACATAGTTGACATGATTTATTGAACAACTAATTTAAAATTTTATTGGCTTTATTAAATTCTCAAAATTGACATCAATATTTTTTATAAAAAAAAAAATAGAAAGATTTGCTGCCATTTTTTTATTTTTCAATCGATTGCTACAAAAATTGGTAAACTTTTAAATGACAATATTTCTAATTTGCCGATTTAAATTTAAATTTTGTAGCACTTCCGGTCTCACCAGAATAACCCTAAATTTTCATTTATAATCGGCACTTATGACTATTTTTCATTTTTTGTTTTATTCTAGGGACAATTCTAAGTTCAAAAATGAAAATTTTTAATTTTTGAAGTGCTCAAAAATGCAATTTTTAAATTTCATAAGTGACTGGGAATAGGTTTAAATGCATCCCAGCAACCTTGGATTAAGTGCAAAATTGAGACTGTATCACAAATATCAATTTTAAGTGAATAATTAACGAAAATATGGAAACGACAGGGATCTAAGATTTCCAAGAGAAACATTTTAATTAATGTAATCTTAGTCACCTACGATTAAATTTAAAACTTGACTTTTTGGGCATCTCAATAAAACAAAAAATATTGAAATCTATATTTTAGAAGTAAAAATTGCTTTTTGAATAAAAAAAATGAAAAAAAAGCTGTTGGTGCCATTTAAAAATTAAAAGTTCATTTCCGGATAAGCCGGAATTGTTACAAATTCGAATCTGGGCCAATAAATCGAAAATGTCGACTTATACAAATTTGCTAAATTTTCTAAAAATCTGTAAGTAAATAAAATAATCGTAGGGTAGACTCTAAAATCGTGGCCAATCGGTATAATTGCTTTTTTTATTATTCAAATCATAGCTGATTTATGGTAAATTTAGGAAACTGATTTTTTTTTCTAATAAATTAAAATTTTCGAGAAAAATTCTTTCAGAAGCAATTTCATAAAATATTAATTGTAAACGATCTAAATCTACAGATATTTTAAATTCGATTAATGAGTATTATATTTTTTACTATTTTAATAAGTTAAGAGATATTTCTGGAATTAATAAACAAAAAATTGGATATTAAAAAAAATATTACTAATTTAAATAAACAAAGGAATAAAACACAGTACCTATTTATCAATCAGATTCATATTTACGGAAATATAAATCTGTTTCAAAATCCTTTCTTTAACCAAACATTTTTCAACTTTTTAGATACTTACTATAGAAAAACACATTGCAACAATCATTTGAAATAACTCAAATTGGTAGCTAATTTTCTAAGAAGCTAAAACAATGATAGATGATTCAAACAAAAACAAAAAGTTATTCGAAAAGTATTTTTAAATGGGATTTTACAAATAAACTTACAAAAAAATCTATCTCTATTCTATTTTAATTGATTGTTTTTGTTTTATTGTTTTCCTCTTTTATTTTTTACCTTAATCGACCACTTATGCCAATAATTAAATGAGTAATAAATAGCCAAATAATCAATGAATGATTTAGGCAAATTACTTCAAAATATTTAAAAAAATAGCCGGATGTTAACAATACTCATAGATGGAAATATATTCGTAGAAAATTGCATTTTTTGGAAATCTTCTGTGTTGTATTTAATTGTAATTCAAAATACCTTTGACAAATTGTTTTTATCAATTAAAAAATTAAATATGTGGTAGTTACCAGAAGTGATGGATTGTTGAAATTATTTCACTCTGTGATCCTTTTGTGGTAATAGAAAATATGAATTCGACTTTTTCATTATTTTAAACTGTAAATTATTTAATACCCATTTAAAGGATTGAAAATAATCACCTCATTATTTACATAGATTTTGTTGTAAGGGCTGCACTTTTGGATTTTGATTTTTTTTTTATTAAATCTTTAATCTTTAATGAAATTAGTGATTTATAATAAGAATTCAGTTACTTTATAGTTGCAAATAGTAACAGTCCTCTTTCAATGAATGAGATATTAAAATTACTGAAAATATTACATTTCTGTTGAATAATTTGAAAATTATTTCTTATTGTGCACCTATTATATGTTTTTCTTGAAGCAATTCTCAAAGCCATTTTTGGCTTTCTTCGGTACACAACTCAAAAACAATTATAAATAGAAAATGCGGTTTTTCGATAAAAATCTAACTGAAATATAATTTCGTCGCAATTGAGAATATTTTGAAAATCTCGCAGGAACTTTTCCAATAAAACCCATTTAAATTAACTTACCAAAAGTTGATATCTTTTTCCAGTATAATCGGAAGTGTTCTAAAATTTAGAACATTTTAGTCGATCTACACCTTTTTAACTTTAAATTCAGAAAGGGTAATATGTAATTGAGAATTGTAAATTGAATTTCAGAATGCGTAATATGTAATTGAGAATAGTAATTTGAATTTCAGAAAAGATAATAAGTAATTGAGAATAGTAAGTTGAATTTCAGAGAAGGTAATGTGTAATTGAGAAT